>APFE031670891.1:143672-239956 GCA_000404065.3 Pinus taeda
TATCATATAAATTTCACATCTTTAAATACAAAAGTATTCTCATTTTTAATTTTATTAAAACCTTAATTTAATTTATCTGGGAATAATTTTAGTAGTCGTGAGGATAGAGGGTTTATATATATCTCAAAACTAATTACAAGCCTTTTCCTTTTAGCTTCAAATATAAAATGTTATAAAATTAAATTAAATTAAAATATTTTTATTTTCAAATAAGATATGGTTTTTGGGCATGTGGTATTGATAAGGCATGAGATTGGCCCATGGTATTGTAACAAAGCCTATTTACAAGTTAATAATATCCATGGTAAAGTGGGTGTGAATATCGATGGTTAAGAATCTTTTCATATTGTTATAAAATATTTAGATTGTGAAATAAGATATGATTTTTGAAATGTGGTATTGAAAATTCATGCTATTAGCCCATGCTATTGTAACAAAGCCTATTCATGTGTTTATAATATCAATGACAAATTGGGGGTGAATATCCATGATTAAGAATCCTGCCATATTCTTATAAAATATTCTGATTTTGAAATAAGTTATGTTTTTTGGGCATGTGATATTGATAAACCATGGTGTTGGCCCATGGTATTGTAACAAAGTCTATTTCCAATTTAATAATATCCATGGTAAAGTGAGAATGAATATACATGGTTAAGAATATTTTCATGTTGTTATAGAATATTTTGATTGTGAATTAAGTTATGTTTTTAGAGCATGTGGTATTGATAAGCCATAGTATTGGTCCATGGTATTATAACAAAACCAATTTTTTACAAGTTAATAATATCCACTTTAGAGTGGGGGCTGAATATCCATGGTTAAGAATCTTGTCATATTGTTATAAAATATTTTGGTTGTGAAATAAGTTATGGTTTTTGGGCTTGAGGTATTGATAAGCCATGGTATTGGCTCACGGTATTGTAACAAAACCTGTCCACAAGTTAATAACAAAATCAAAATATAAAAAATTGAATTTTATTATTTTTATTATTAACTGAGCAACATTTAGATTTTTGCACTCATGCCCATACTTTTGAATTTTATTATTATCATTACTATTATTCTTTAACTAAGCCCATATTTAGAATTGTTTACATACTTATATTACACCTACACATTTACTCAATACTCTATAAATATTGTATTTATTGTTTTTTAGGGAGGGAAATTTTAACATTTTTGAAAAAAATAAGCGTTAATTTTGATGTAACAAAGCCCTCCTAATTCCAATCTTCATTTACTTTCTAAAACAAGTAGTATATTTTCACTTTTCATAGGGCAGAGGGAGTAGTATATTTTCACTTTTCATAGGGCAGAGGGAAAACTAGTAGACATTTTCGCTTTGATGTAACAAAGCCCTCCTAATTCCAATCTTCATTTACTTTCTAAAACAAGTAGTATATTTTCACTTTTCATAGGGCAGAGCGAAAACTAGTAGACATTTTCGCTTTTCACAGGGCAGGAAGGAAAACGATATTGAAGAGAATTGTGAATTAAATTTTCACTTTTCATAAAGCGGAGGGAGGGAAAACTAGTGGCATATTTTTTGAAGAGGGTTATGAATTAAGGTTTTACCAGTAGCAGATTGATATCAAACCCTACCATTAGATCTTCAATCCATTAATGGCTCCTAAGTATGTTTCATTTCTAGGGAGGGAAAACTAGTAGCATATTTTTTGAAGAGGGTTGTGAATTAAGGTTTTACCAGTACCAGATTGTTATCGAACCCCACCATTAGATCTTCAATCCATTAATGGCTCCTAGGTATGTTTCATTTCTAACTTGGCTGCATTTACACCCCAATTTTAGTCTTCTTCCACATAGGGAGGAGAACACAAACCTCAGTTCTGGTTCAAAATTCACAATTTTTTTCATCCTTGCTTTTAAGTTTATGAGTAACATATTTTCACTTTTCACAGGGTGGGAGGGAAAACGAGATTGAAGAGAGTTGTGAATTAAGGTTTTATGAGTAGCAGACTAATATCGAACCGCACCATTGGATCTTCAATCCATTAATGGAGCCCAAGTATGTTTCATTTCTAACCTCGTTGCATTTCCACCCCAGTTTTAGTCTTCTTCCACACAAGGAGGACTGATTCAAAATTCACTATTTTTTTCATCCTTTCTTTTAAGTTTAAGAGTAGCATATTTTCACTTTTCAAAGGGCGAGAGGGAAAACAAGATTGAAGAGTGTTGTGAATTAAGGTTTTACCAGTAGAAGACTGATATCGAACCCCACCATTGGATCTTCAATCCATTAATGGTGCCCAGGTATGTTTCATTTCTAACCTCACTGCATTTCCACCCCACTTTTAGTCTTCTTCCACACAGGGAGGAGTACACACACCTCAGATACCCCACCATTGGATCTTCAATCCATTAATGGGGCCCAGGTATGTTTCATTTCTAACCTTGCTGCATTTACACCCCAATTTTAGTCTTCTTCCACACAGGGAGGAGTACACACACCTCAGATGTCTAGTTCAAAATTCACTATTTTTTTCATCCTTTATTTTAAGTTTATGAGTAGCATATTTTCACTTTTCACAGGGCGGGAGGGAAAACGAGATTGAAGAGAGTTGTGAGTTAAGGTTTTACCTCTTCAATCCATTAATGGCACCTAGGTATGTTTCATTTCTAACCTCGTTGCATTTCCACCCCACTTTTAGTCTTCTTCCACACAAGGAGGAGTGGTTCAAAATTCACTATTTTTTTCATCCTTTTCTATTAAGTTTAAGAGTAACATATTTTCACTATTGACAGGGCGGGAGGGAAAACGAGGGAACATAGGTAAAAGCATATGTATTTTTCCTTCTTTTATGGTTTGTCTCTATAGATCTGATTTTACTGGGTGTACACTATATGCATCTAAAAATTTCTCTTTAGGAAATCCTATTTTTATTCTTTCCAAGAAAAACTCTCTGGGAATCCCAATGGATCTTTCCCCACATTAATGGATGGCATCCCTGGTAAACCCATTGGAATTGACTAGTGCACCTCACCCAAGGGATTTCAAATAGGGCACCTACCAGCACAAAACTAGCCAAATACCTAGTAACATTAATGACATTCAGTTGGGCTAACCCATTGGGCTCAATAAATCATAATCAACTACACTATTTTCCATATTAACATATTGATCCTATTTAACATTTTGTTAGAGTAACCATAACAATCCAAGCATGTTCCTATTTTTATTTTGGTTTTTAATTCCTTCTTTGGTGTGGTGATAACTTTATATGACTATATAGATGTTTATTTTTTTCAGAGTATATGTTGAAAAGTAGATTCCCTCTTACATTCTACCTTGTCTGTTATGTATTAATGGAGTTCAGTTTCATTAGTTGTGACCAAATAACTCTGTCAGGCATGTATACAAGGATTCTTGTATCATTATTTATAAACTGAAGATTGTACTTAAACAAGCAAAGTATATCCTTAATGATACATGTTTGTATCTCAAGGAACTTCCAATCCTAATAAATGAGGTGAAATTTAACTGTTTCCAGAATCCAAATCTCAGGTTTTGTGAATTCACTCATATATGGTCCTGGAAAAACGAAGTGAAATTTAATTATTTCCAAATCTCAAGTTTTGTGAATTCACTCATATTTGATGCTGGAATCTTTTGAGAAAATGGGAAGAATTTATTTTAGTTGCATTCAAATTCTCCAAAAATAATACTAAATTTCTCCCTGACTAAAATTCTCCCAGAAATGGCTTTGGAATTGAAAACTTTGTAAATATTTTTAGGGAAAAAACCCAAAATACTTTTTCCAGATTAGAGTTTTATAACACTAGGTACTAAAATAGTCTTCTATTTTCTGCTGCAAATGTCTGATAGAGTCTTCCTAGAAACTAATCATAAAAGTAGGTAGATGCACTGGATGGACTAAATAATTTTTAATGAATAATCACTTAACATAAATGATATATTAGGTTGCATAAATGTATAACTTAGAAGCATGAAATGAAGAAGAAATCTCGACGAGATTGACATATTCTTAATTGAGTTGAATGAGGTCAGGAATAACTTTGACTAGAGGGTGTTGAAAATGGCATAATTTTGTTCTGGTTGGATAGATTTAGAACTAAAAATCAGCAGTTTTCTTGCTTGCATAACTTGGGAAGATTTTTGTATCTCAAATCTCAACCTTATTGAATAGTATGATTTATGCCTTGCAATGTTGAGATATGCTGTGATACCACTTTCTATTAACCTAAAAACTTTGGATGAAAATTTAGTTGTGAATTTTACTTGCAAAATATATAAGTGAAAATATAGATTAATTGTCCCTTGTGTAGAATTTCCTTGAAATTTTGCTACTGCTTGAATGAATAAATCCGAAACTAATTGTTGCATCAAGACAAAAAACATCTCTACCAATTTGTAGTGGAATAGAATAGAAATAAAACATAGTCACACTATAGCAAAAAAGCAAAATTTTCTAGGCAACCCAACTAGGAAAATCCTTTGCTAGTTGTAGAAATTTAAAATACCATCCATATTAGATTTTGAGACACCTTCTTCAAGACTAGGTTCATCGATGCTTATTTATTTCCATATTCATTTTCATAAGCATTAGGGTTTTTTTTCAGTCAAATCAGAGTAGCTAGAAAGTGTCTCTTTGATTTCAGAAAGCAGATCAAGATCAACTTCATGCAGAAATCCCCTAGAAGGCCCATCAGTAGCAAGAAGAAAGGTATTTTATTTTATTTTATTTCATCACATCCATCCATCATAATCGCTGATTTGTCTTCATTTCTTTCACAATCATTTTCCATGTTAGATGCAAAAGGTAATTTAGTATGATATAATCCTTAGGTAACCAACCTCAGACATATTAATTTATGTTGTTTGAAGTTTATTGAGTTTGAGTTTTATCATGAAAATACTAGAAGCGTACTAGAATGGGTGAGTTGATTATCTTGATAACAATGTTATGGTTTGATCTAGTCCTTGAAAGGAACTTATAGTTGATGGTAAAAATTTGACATTCCTTTCATTTTTTTAACTTCACATATAGCAAACATCTTTATGTTATAGCCTCTAGATAGATATATACAGTAACTGCCACTCAGAAGTTGGATGACATCATTTTGGAGCTTGAGCTTACTCGACTTACCTTTGTTTGAGTTGAAATGTCATTAGATCTCATTATATCGTCTATTTCAGGGCATGAATCCAATTTACCTTTGTTTCAGTTAAAAATGTAATTAGATCTTGCTATATCATCTTTTGTAGAGAATGAATCCAATTTCTCATAGCCATTTTCTTGAGGTATAACAAAGCTACTTTAATTCATTAAACATACTTTTCATATTCTATTTGCTGATAGTGATTCTGCAGGCCACATCTGCGTCAGCAGGCCACATGTGCATTGGAAAAGGGGCATTTTAAATGAAGTGTGGAAGGAGAGGGAAGCTTTAGTTATGTTCTTTCAAACTTTCTAAGGTATGCAATAAAATTTAAAAAAAATTCTCTATAGAATGTTGCGTTTTAACTTTTTCTTTTGATAATGTATTATTTATGTGATCTCCCCTCTTACACACAACTAGAGTCCATATATACATGGTTTTTTAGGATATGTGGACAATGGACACATTTACGCTAACCATTTATCTAGTAATTTACACTGTAGAAGATCAAGCATTTGCAGTTGAATATTTCCTTGCCACTAAATTAGAGTTGAAGAGTCGAACTCCTATTTTTCAGGCATATACATCACTTTTAATCAATTTATTGTTGAATTTGTATTGACCTTCAATGGGAGGGAAAAGAGTGATCACTACCATTGCTTAATCTTTCTGCAGACAAGTAAAGATTCCAAATGTGTATAAATTAGTGGATCCTTGGAGAATCCCAAGAGTGGCGCTATTGTAGCAACAAGAAATTCATTTATTTTGAGTTCTTCATTAGTGCATTGATAGTATATTATTTATTCCATACAATACCTCAACAGTGTATGATCAAATTACAGTTAAGCCTGTCATAATATTTTGACTTACCCTCTTTTAGAGGGAAACTAGACTGTGTGTCAAGCTTGCACATCACAATTGTATCATGCAAAGGTTACCTGGGATAATTTTTGTGGATCTAAGCAGAAAGATACCTACTGGAATTAAAAAGGCAATAATACTACAAAGTGGGAAAGAGGTTTCATTGTTAACCAGGATTTCACATTATGGTTGGAGTCGGTTTGTTGGCAAGATGCTGGATACCCCAACTTCCTTTTTATGACTGAGTGCAAGATTGAATCCTTCGACATATTCCTTGCTCAATTACCATTAAGGATGGGTTTTCTCAGAAGTGCTGCACACCTATAAACTTTACTAGAGTTGTTCTTGACTCTTTGGAGGTGGTTAGATTTTCAAAGAACACACATACAAGAAGAGGAGAAATAATATGCCCAGCTAATTTGAAGTTATCTACCTATGAATGGGGTGTTCTCATTCATAAACCTGATCAATTGCTCTACTTCTTTCTAGTGAACAACTTTGGGACTTGCCATGAATTGTGAGACAATTCCAACCCCATAACTATAAATTTCTTATTTAAATCTATACCCAATAGATTAGAATTTGCACAAGGAGAAATCAATTCTTGTTTCGAAAGAACATGCAATCGACTTGTACCATGATATTTAATCTTTTCTGTATTTATTCGCATCCTTGGTCTGTGACATAAAGATGCAATAGGATACCTTGCATTTTCTATACTAACACTGCTAAAAAATAATAAAGTATGCCCAAATCTATCATTTCAAATGATCTATGTGGCTCACCTTTTGTTTTTTCAATTATCTAAGTTGTTACCTATATTGATGAGAACTTCTACAACCGATACCACAATGACAATATATGTATAGTTTTATCTGTGTTTCTCTGAAGGTATTTCTCCTTCAGTAGAGCAGCAATACACTATAGTTTCCATTTAGGGGAGAAGTGTACCCAGTAGTAACCTTAGCCTGTGTGCAGATGGGTTGAATGCACATTAGACTCTATCTGTTGTTTTGAAGGTGTTTCTCCTTCAACAATACTTCATCTTAGTAGATACTTTCGATTTGCACCTTTAGTATATGCATGCAACCTTGGGATACATGTTGTAGATTATAGTTTTCGTATGAGGTTGTAGCAGCAATGAAAGAAGTGCATCGATTTTAGGCATATTTAGTATGCTTTTATAGTTTGACTTAGATGCTCACTTTTCTTAATTTAGGTGTTTTTCTTATTTCTATTTTATGCACAGATTTATCTTTAAGAAAAGTGCACAGCAGATAAGGGTTCTATATTTTGAGCAGGGGACACACTTCTAGGTAGGAGGTACTCTATTCTAGGAAGCTTTTTCCATGCAGGTTAGGTGCTTTATCCGAGAATCCCAAGAGGTGCTATTGTAGCAATAATAAATTCATTTATTTTGAGTTCTTCATTAGTGCATTGATAGTATATTGTTTATTCCATGCAATACCTCAATATTGTATACAACCATATTTATTATGCTTTTATAGTTTGACTTAGATGCTCACTTTTCTTAATTTAGGTGTTTTTATTAGTTCTGTTTTATGCACAGATTTATCTATGAGAAAAGTGCACAATAGAGAAGGGTTCTATATTTTGAGCAGGGGACACACTTCTAGGTAGGAGGTACTCTATTCTAGGAATCTTTTGCCATGTAGGCTAGGTGCTTTATCCAAGAATCCCAAGAGGTGCTACTGTAGCAATAAGAAATTCGTTTATTTTGAGTTCTTCATTAGTGCATTGATAGTATATTGTTTATTCCATGCAATAACTCAATATTTTATGATCAAATCACAGGTAAGATTGCCATAATATTTTGACTTACCCTCTTTTAGAGGGAAACTAGAGTGTGTATCAAGCTTGCACATCACAATTGTATCATGCAGAGTTTACCTGGCACGAGATTTGAAGATCTAAGTAGCCAGATACCTGTTGGAATTGAAGAGGGAACAATACTACAAAGTGGGAAAGAGGTTTTGCAGTTAACCTGCCTTTCACATTATGGTTGGAGTCAGTTTGTTGGCAAGATGCCAGATACCCCAACTTCCTTTTTAGGACTGAGTGCAAGATTGAATCCTTCGACATATTCCTCGCTCAATTCTCATTAAGCGATGGGTTTTCTTAGAAGTGCTTCACATATACGAGTCTTTGGATGTGGTTATCTTTTCAAAGCACACATGTACAAGAAGACGAGAAATAATATGCCCGACTAATTTCAAGTTATCTTCCTGTGAATAGGGTGTTCCCTTACATAAACCTGACGACTTGCTCTACTTCTTTCTGGTGAACAAATTTGGGACTTTTCATGAATTGTGAGTTAATTTCAACCCCATAACTATTAGTTTCGTATTTAAAGTTATACCCACTAGATTAGAGCCTGCACAAGGAGAATTCCATTCCTGTTTCAAAATAACATGCAATCAACTTATACCATGATATTTAATATTTATGTATTTCTTCGCATCCTTGGCCTTTGACATAAAGACGCAACAAGTTACATTTCATTTTCTATACTAACACTCCTAAACAATATTAAAATATGCCCAAATCTGTCATTTCAAATGGTCTATGCATCTCACCTTTTGGTTTTTCAATTATTGAATTTGTTACCTATATTGATGAGATCATTGACAACTAAGGCCAAAGTGACAATATCTGTTAGAGTTTATCCGTGTTGCACTAAAGGTGTTTTTCCTTCAGTAGCACTACAATGCATTGTAGTTTCCATTCAGCGGAGAAGTGTACCCAGTAGTAGCCTTGGTCTGTGTGCAAATGGGTTGAATTCACAATAGACTTTATCTATTGTTTTGAAGGTTTTTCCCCTTCAATAGTACTTCATCTTAGCAGATCCTTTCAATCTACACCTTCAACAAATGCATACAGCCTTGGGGTACATGCTATAGATTCCAGTTTTGTTGTGACGGTATAGCGATGATGAAAGAATCGCATCGATTTTAGGCATCTTATTGTTGTTGTATGAAAGCATGCTTTTCTAGAGTTTCCCAAACTTATATAGAGCCATATTTATTATAATTTTATAATTTGACTTAGATGCTCACTTTTCTTAATTTAGGTGTTTTTCTTAGTACTGTTTTATGCATAAATTTATCTTTACGAAAAGTGCACAATAGAGAAGGGTTCTATATTTTGAGCAGGGGACACTCTTCTAGGTAGGAGGTACTCTATTCTAGGGAGCTTCTGTCATGCATGTTAGGTGCTTTATCCTAGACAGAGTTCCAAGTCCTTGCCTCCTTGAAAATGTCCCTGCCAGACAAGACACCAATGGATAGAGTTCCAAGTCCCTAAATTTTCCAAAAAACCACCTGATGCTAGCTATCTAGCGTAAAATCCTTTACATTCCAGTCATCTCTTGGTTGTGATTTAATAGAGAGAGCCCTCTTTAGTTTGGTAGGGCTAGCTACCAAACTAAAATCTTGGTCTGTGGTTACCTCCGTCGATCTCTTCATTAGTTTGGGACATTATGGAGGATAACAGAGGGCATGACAATTAGGGAGTGCCAAGGTGTTCTAGTGAATGTAAGGTTCCCAAGTCATGGAAAAATGCAATGCTAGTTGTGAGGTCATGACTGCCAAGATGTGTTAGGGGATGCTAGGGCATGCTAATATGTGCTAGATAGTACGAAGACATGTCAAACAAGCTACGATGTGCCAAGTGCTAAGGCATGCCAAGATGTACAAGGGTTCAAAGTCCCTGCCTCCTCGTCTTCCATATGATATCCACTTATGACATTTCCTTTGCAATATTTGGTGCATTAGATAGTTATAGGTCATTTATAGGTTATAAATGTCTTCAGAGTTTCACTTCTAATTGAGTATTCAACTGAACATATTGATTCTCTTATACATAACTATTTTTCCCTCCACCCAATTTTCATAACTTCAATAACCATTAGGTAGGGACCTACATATTCGATGTTTCTTTGCTTGTTTAGTAAAATATTGCTGAGACTTTAATTTATTGAAAGTTGTAGAATTTACAATTTAAGAAGTTTCAAGGTCTAATTTTTAAAAATATAATTCTTTAAAGGGTGCTAGCTCAATGGAAGAGCACCTACTTTACAAGCAAGAGGTTGGTGGTTCGATTCCATCGTGCCCTGACATCCATATGGAATGGAGATGATCAATTTTTGGTGATGGAGGCTCTTTTGACCATCACTAATGAGATTTGGTGACATTTTTCGACCCTCACCAAAAATATGAAATGATGACGGTCAACGAATACCACCATATATACACATCAATAGTGACGAACCTCAAAGGTCCGTAGCCATAAATTTCTGTTGTTGATATGAAATGGTGATGGTCATTATCTGTCATTATAGTCATTATTCATGATGGACATTGAATGTCACCACAACACCTATACTTTTAGCAATGCAGCTTTTGGTGACGGTCAATGAACGTCACCATATATATGCACCAATAGTGACGACCATTAAAGATCCATCACAATAAATCATTATTGTTCATATGAAATGGTGATGGTCACTATCTGTCATTATAATCAATATTTGTGATGGACCTTGAATGTCACCATAACACCTATACTTTTGGCGACTCCACCTTTGGTGACGTTTAGTTTTTGGTGACCAACGCTATGGTCTATCACCATTGCTCATATGCAATGGTGATGGTCACTATCCGTCATTATAAATCATTATTGGTGTTGAACTTTGGATGTCACTACAACACCTATACTTTTGGTGACGCCACCTTTGGTGACGTTCAATTTTTGGAGATGGAGGCTATGGTCCAACACCATTGCTCATATGAAATGGTGACAGTCATTATCCGTCATTATAAATCATTATTGGTGACGAACTTTGTATGTCACTACGACACCTATACTTTTGGTGACACCACCTTTGGCGATGTTCAGTTTTTGGTGACGAATTCTCTTTTGACCATCACCAATGAGCTTATGGTGACATTTTTCACCCCTCACCAATGTCCTTTTTTCTTGTAGTGACAAATGGAAACTTCCATTTATGCTTCTGCTTCTTTGAGGTTTTCCAGTAACCACTTTACCTATCTTTGTTGCAACCTTCTTTACAACTTAGGCCACTTCACTGGCTTCCTCTTCAAGACCTAACCTTGTCTTTGGTTCTCCTCTAGCAACATTTTTAACACATCAAGTTCTTCTCTTATCTACGCCATTTCCTTGTCAAGCTCTGCTTGACTCATCCATTTCCTACGGATTGTTTGAGGACCCTTCTCCTTCATCTTGTAGCCTTCTTTTGAACCTTCCATATGACTTTCCATAGCCATCTTCTCTTTTGTGTGAGCTCTACACCTGCAAAAAATCAACTTCCTTCTAAGTTGATCTTCTCAGCAAGCTTCTCCTCTGCCTGGTCTCCAAGTCCTCTTTCCTTAGAACTTGCACTAAGCAATCTTTCTCTCTCTCTCGTTGCTCCACTCACTTCTCTTAAGGACTCCTCTATCCCTATCTATTCCAAGCCTCATCTAGAATGAGGTTTTGCTACAATCTCTAAGAACTTCCAATACTTCTTCTACAACCTTACTGCTATAGTCTTGTTCCCAACATTGCCATTCATTCAACTGCTGCAACTTTCATACCTTTTGTATCATAAATCTTCATAAGAAAGACATCCTTCTCATAGGAAATTTTCTTCCCTTTTCCTACTCTGATACCAAAATGATGCAACCATATGGCTGCCACACCCAAAATTCCTTAATTCAACAAATATCAGTCGTGAGACTATGGTTATAAGCTCACAAATTCTATCGGAAGCGCAATTTGGTGCTTTTTATTTAGAACTAGGACCATTCAAACTTATCGAGCCACTACACTATCGGCAGTGTTACATTGGCACTCATATATTAAAATAACACAGCAACACTATTTATTGAAATACACAGAAGACATGGGAAAACCCCGCACCGAAACACAATAGCTGGACTTCAAACCTTATGCACCAGCATCCTATAAACTTCATTGGGCCTGCTCATCACTCCTTTGTCATCGATCTATCACAATATTGCTACCACATATATTGCAGACACATAATATTGGAAATACATGGATTACACAGAAAATATGACCGGAAGCCTTAAGGCCGGATCTCAAAAATGTTACACCCACATCTATAAATTCCATCAGGCCCGCTCCTTGCTCCAATCCTTTTCGCTACTCTAATCACTCCGATTTCCACTTTCCCCGATCTCCGATCGCACCTTATCGCATATCGGCGATATCGCTTATCGGGGTATCGCTGTTCCACCGTACTTCGCACTTGACCTCTGCGAATGTGATCAATGATCACATCTCCACTGTTGATCCCTTCCGTGATCCAACGGTCCTCGCTTCATTGGCTATCAATGATCGCAATATTTTAAGGCCTGATTTCGATATCACAACTTCCATTGATGCGATATATCGGTGATTGCATGTCGCAACCTTTTAAGACTTCAGGTCTACCCCTTTACGAAACAAAGTGCCGATGTGATATTAATGTTTTATCCTCTGCTTTGATCTGGACCGTTGATCTTCCAGATCCAACAACCACTGTGCATTCATTCTTACAGTTTTGATGTCGTCTCTTTATTTGATTTCCTTCGCTCTTAATGAATTGTGTGTTAAAACCATAGTTCCGCCTCATTCTGTCTAAGAACACAGGACTCCACATATATAACATTTAACTCGTTTATCAATGAATTGATCATAAATGGATCACCATTGATCCTTAAGTGATCGATGGTCGATCAACATACCTGCAAATGGGATTTTAAACAATCTACGCATATATACAACAAAACTTGAAAATGGCATAAATACACAGTTCCACACTCAGAATCAACTCTCTGTATATAAACATAAACACATAATTACATCTTGAAGCTTTCTATCCTTCCCAGGCCTGATTCTTCAAATTAGTGGCCTCTGTTACTAATCTGCCTGTAGGCTTACATTTCCATCGTGAATCCTCCTGAATCCTCTCACTCCCTATCTTCAGAAAAGAAGGGAAATACTTATATGTCCTGTCTAACCATCTCCTTCCACAAATGAAGGAATTCACTATATCCTTAGAAATCAAATCCTCCCCTAACTAATCAATATAACTAATTGGCTTGATCTCCATGTAGGGAGGATCACTTGCCACTTATTCCAAATTCTATTCAGAATTAGGGAACTATTAACTACTTACATACATTACAATTAATAAAATTAAACAACCAATTCTTCCTCCAAACTCTCATTAGCCACAACATGTGACCACACCATCACATTGCTGGCTAGGCCTAGATGCTCCTGCATCAGAAAATCAAAGGCTTCCAATTATAAAATGGTGGAGAGTACATTTCAAATGAGTTCATTAACTTTTGCAAGAAGGCTGGAATCAAGAAGAAAAAAATTGTACCTTACAACCTTGAGTAAAATGGAGAGGCCGAAAGAAAGAATAGGTCTATCTTAGAATTTGCTCGAGCTATGCTGCATGATAAAATTTTACTGAAATTCCTCTAGGGAGAAGCTACAAATACAACAATATATGTTCAAAACCGAGTACCTCATCAAGCATTGGACAAAAAGACTCCGGAAGAAGTATTCACAGGTGTGAAGCCTGACATTGGACATCTCATGATATCTAGTTGTCCCATGTATTTCCATGTGCCGAAGGACAAGAGGAACAAGTTGGAAGCCACCGGAAAGAAAGGTACATTTGTTGGTTATTGTGAAAATTCTAAAGCATTTAGAAGATATATATAATATATTATATATATATATATATATATATATATATATATAATATAATATATATATATATATATATATTTGGTCAAAGGAAGATCAAGTTTGGCAGGGATGTAACTTTCGGTGAAGATGCCACCCTTGCAAAAGCAAGGGACCCTCCTCCCGCTAAGAAGAAAGGTGATGATGGCATACTAGAAGGTCCTTCTATGCCAAAATCATAGATGGACATAATTTATGATCCCATGAAGCCTATGGACCCATTGGATCCTCCTTTAAATGATCCCCCTTCTAGAAAGAGACCATTATGGCTTCGTGATACTTTACAAGATGTTGAGAGATATGTACCTACCAAAAGGACATTTAGAGAAAGTAAGAAGTCATGCTGATATATGGGATACATTGTAGATATAAGCACTATGATCCATGTTGAGCCTTATACCATTGAATAATTTGTCAAAGAAAAAGTTTGGAAGGATGCCATCGCTGAAGAATATGAATCGATTATGAAGAATGATGTCTGGGATGTTGTGCCGAGACTTAAGGGAAAGTATGTCATAACTTCCAAATGGATATATAAGATCAAACATGGAGCTGATGGAAGCATTTAGAAGTGCAAAGCAAGGTTTGTGGCTCGAGGGTTCTCCTAGAAAGAGGGAGAATACTATGACAATATATTTTCTCCCATTACCCGCTACACTACAATTAGATTGATTGTTGCTCTTACTGCTAGTCAAGGATGGACACTTCACTAGATGGATGTAAAGATGACATTTATTCATGGCATACTATAGGAAGAAGTATATGTTGAGAAACCTCAGGGATTTTAAGTGAAGGATAGAAAAAATCACATTTGTAGGTTGAATAAATCATTATATGGTTTGAAGTAAGCTCCTTGAGCCTAGTATGTTGTTATTGATAGTTACTTGGTGAAGCTTGGATTCACAAGAAGCAATGCCGATTGGAGCCTCTATTTAAAAGTAGTCCAAGCTATGCCTTTAATTTTGATTTTATATGTTGATAATATATTCTTGACAGTTAGTAAACCCTTGATGCTCAAAGTAAGAGGGAGTTGGCCTCCAAATTCGAAATGAAGGATATTGGTATGATGCATTACTTCCTGGGATTAGAGATTTGGAAAATACCTAAACAAATTTTCCTTTCTTAAGGAAAATATGTCGTGAATCTATTGGAAAGATTTAGAATGACATAATCGAAATCCTTGGCCACCCTGATGGAGATAAACTTCAAGAAGTTATGTGGAGACGCTGCTGGACTTGACTTGACAGACCCTTCCAAGTATCGATAGTTGATTGGGGCATTGATGTTCCTGGTAAATACCCATCTAGACATATGCTTTGTAGTGAACACCTTGATTCCATTCATGATTGAGCCACTTCTTGCTCACTAGGTTACTACCAAGCATGTGCTGAGATATTTGAATGGGATGATTAACCTTGGTCTGAGATACACTACTAGAGATTTACGACTTCATGGATACACCGATGTTGACTAAGATGGAAATATTATCGATAGGAAAAGCACATTAGAGTGTTGCTTTAGTTTGGGGTCTACAATGATAGCTTGGATGAGCAAAAAAGAAAATTCCAGAGCTTTAAGCACGACCGAGGCATAATACATTGTTGCTAGCATGGCTGGCTGAGGTAGTTTGGTTGAGGAAGATCTTTGGAGAGTTGTTTAAGCAGGCTTTGGATATGAAAACCATGTATTGTGACAATAAGAGTGGGATCCATTTAGTAGAGAATCCCATATTTCATGACAAGTCCAAGCATATTGAGATAATGTATCACTACATTCGAGACATGGTGTAGAGATGAGCCATGAGACTCCATCACATTTTGACAAATGAGAAAATAAAATATATACTCACCAAGGATTTTCCGAAAGGGAAGTTCTTGGTCTTCAGAGAGAAGCTTGGACTAATGGATGTGACCCTCCCGAGTAAGGGTCTTGGCTGATCAAGGACACTAATTTATGCTCTTCCCCCCTATTTGAGCTCCCAGGGTGAGGAATTGAGCCAAAGAGATCCCGGGATTGAGGGAACCCATGCACTGCTGAGTATACCCCAATTGGCATCTAGTTTCTCACCCATATGGCTAATGGGTGCTGGTTGTCTGAGTTAGGCGTGATCCTTGCCATTTATGGTAAGTGGAACCACGCTAAATCTAGAGATGTAGGTGTTCTATCACTTGACTCTTTAGGTTGATGTTGGGAAGATTGACATATAATAAGATAGGCGCAATCCTTACCTCATAAGGTAAGTGGCATCCCTCCTATTTTATATGGATTCTAGGTGGTAGCGTGGGATCCCCAATGATCATGATTCCCAGGTAGTAGCAGAGGCTCCCCACTAATGATGGATAAAGGGTGGTAGCTTGAGTTCCCCAATGATGTCAAATTCTTATTCTTTTATATTTGAGAGTGTTCAACATAGATAAAGTTGAGCAGAGATGAGAAGAGTTGAACTAAGATGACATGGGTCACATGATGCAATAAAAAATTTCTCCCTAGCTAAGAGGGAGTGTTAATTTGGCAGCTCAAGGAAAAATTCCTTCCGTTCGATAGTCTTCCTCATCAAGAGACACCCCTCCAAGCTCTTAGAAGAATTTGATTTGGTTAAGGAAAAATGTGTTTTTAAAGAGGAAACCCACATGAGAACAAAAGGACATGTCGAATTTAATGAGAAATTGAACACCCTTGGAAGCATATAAATATCAATCAAGTTAACCCTATTTGGAAATCATCATCAAGAATCTTATTCTCTCTCTCCCTTGGATTGGTTTTTACAATTCTGAGGTTGGTTTGTGAAATTGATTCATACAGGTATGAAATTGCAGGGTTTGAGATTGCATGTGTTGAAGGGAATTTGATCCATAGCTGTAGGGTTGGAATGAAGAATTCTCAGCTGTAGCCACTCGCATGATAAGGTGTTCCCTGTGGTTGGATAGCTACAACCACTTGCATGGTCACTAGCTCACTACAATTGTGACCTAAGATATAGAGAGTTGACCACCAACTTTGACCATTGACCATAAGCTTGGAAACTCTGATTTGAAACATATATGTCTATTAGGCTCATATCTTGGATATTGTTTGGTTGGTTTTATTGGATGGTCTTGTGATTGGTGAATTGAAACATTGTACTCTCTATTTGATAAACTTTTTTTGACAATCTAATAAGAAGTGTTAAATTGTAGTGAGAAAAGGCTTCATCTGACTTGTGCCTTAGTCAAATGGAGAAATTCGAATTTCCACATCAGTAGGATGACTTGAGTTGTAGTTAGTAGGAGTGACATGGCCAAGTCACTCAGTTAAGTTGGCTAATTCGAGTTTGTGGGCAAGAAGTAGAGTTATGCATGAGTTGATTGCTAAGATCTAGCTATCTAGTGGAGTTATATTTAGTGAAACTCAATTATCTGAGCTCTAGTCATGAAAAGAGTTAGTTTGAGTTCAGTTGAGTAGTTGTAACTGTTGTTAACTCACCGATCTCTTAGTTAACTACTCAATTTACTAAAAATAGCCCTAGTCATTCATGGAATTCGAATTCCCTAGTTAAGTGGAGGGAAAAGGAATAATTGTATTTATTATTGTACATTGTTGAGTGTACAGAGTTTGCATGCAACATGTGTGGAATTCTCTTGGGATTGCATAAGCAAATAGCGGCTCTTCCTATTCTTTAGGAGTAGGAATTGCACAAGGAAATAAGAGGAAGAAGGAGGCCTATTTTGGCGAAGTATTGGCTAGAGAAGACTCAAGAGGAGATCAATATTGCAGTTTAGGTTGAGCTTCAAGGATTGAAGCTGCCATTGTAATTGATCATTGTCTCATTTTATATAATACAAACATTGAAGGAGGGGTTTTTCCTAGTTGGGTTACCTAGTAAAAATATTGTGTTCATTGTCATTGAATGATTGCATATCTTTCTATTGTATGTTTTCCTTTCCGTAGTTCGAGTAGAAGAAATTTGTGTCTATTGATTTCAGTATGATTTCATTAGCAACTACAAATTTCGAGTTATTTCTACATGGTAACACAACTATTGAAAACTAAATAGAAACCACATTCCATATCTTCTCTCAGAAAAATTTTGAATAGCAAATTTTTTTGGACCATATTTTCTTCAGTGCAGGAACATTGTCTTTCACTAGATTGAGGCTTGAGTATGCATTGGAGGGCACTTCAAATTTCATAGATTGGAAAGACAGAATGGAAGTTGTTCTGGATGACAATGGAGTATTGGTGTACACATAAACTGATATTCCAAAACCAACAACATTAGATGCACAATAGGTGGCTGAGTGGAAGAAAGATATGGCATAAGGCAGGAGGATTATCTTGGAGGGAGTTAGAGACCAAGTGGTTTTGAGTTTGCATGGAAAGCAGACTGCTTATGCAATATGGAAAACCATCACAAAGTTATTCAAAAAGAAACATTGATGCTAGGAAATTGGCATTGAAAGATAAGCTAAGAAACATTTGAATCCAAAAAAATGAAACCATCATTTAGTACCTATCCAGATTCACTTAGGTTAGAGATAAACTTAGAGGAGTAGGAGAGACTGTGCCACCATCTGAACTTGTGATCTTAGCACTCCTTGGTCTTCCAAAGTCTTGACACAACTATCAAGATTCAATTAATGGAAGAGAAAAGCTCTCAATTTGGGAGAGACTTTGGTCCGACTTGGTGTAGGAGGATATTAGAAGAAACAATAAAGATGGAGTCTCATCTAGATATGATGAGGAAGAATATCGTGCTCTAATTTGCAAAGTAAAGAATTCCAAAGGAAAGAAGGCCCAAGGTGAGGTAGAATATAGGCATAATCATGGCAAGAAGAAAAAACTCAGTAAAATTGAATGCTTTCATTGCCATGAGTATGGACACTATGCAACCAAGTGTCCACATAAGAAATATGGTAAGGAACCTGAGGAGGAGATGCTCTCACATCACAATGAAAGTTGGATTTCACCCTCATTTCTTGCATGGAGAGCAGAGTAAGAGGGAGTGAATGGTATTATTACACAATATTTTGTCACCGACCCCACATTCCTTGATCCCATACACTGCCGGTCCATGCTATTGACATCTACTTTGTGTCATGTTGCAAAATATGTGTCAATGTCTTCCTTGTCATATCAAGAAGAATATCTCAGTTCATTACTCCTGGAGCAGACCCTTTTTAACCTCTGTTTTTGGGTTGTCGTGGGTCATTAGTTATTCCACTGGTGAAGATGGCCAAGATTGAACTAAGCCTAGCGACATCGTTGCCCTGTCCCTGTGTTCCACTCATGACGAGATATTTTTGGCGAGCTTTTTAACAAATTGTCGAAGCTTCAGAGTGTAACAACTTCATGGGTGGTCATAGGGATGGTTGTTTGATCAGATGAGGTCGACTCTCTCCTTTGGGATGGTTGTTCCACCCTTTGTGCAATCTCCCAAAGGGATAATCTCTTTCTCCCATATTTTATGGAGGCTCCTCCTCCTATAAATACCTCCTTCATGGCTGAAATCAGCTAGTTTAGAGAGAGAGGAAGGGAGAGAGTTTGAGTAGAGTTTGGAAGTAGCTTCTAATGTAACTTAGTCTGGGATTGTTTTGTGTGGATTTGGCTTGATTGTATGAGTGTTCTAGCATCATAATTTTTCCTTTTGGGTAGGAGAGAGAGTTATTGATCCTCTTGGGAGACAATTGATGAGTGAATGCTTGTGGAGACATGCTAATAAGACCCTTCAAGGATACCTACAACGTCAAGGCATGGTTGTAAGTTTTACTTCAGTCCATATTAGTACAAATCAATGGTTTATTTCCTATATCTTATGTCAAATTTCATATTGATAGCTTGAAGTTCCTTGACCATTTAATTAGATCGTTTTTTTTGTATTCTATTATGTTTGTTGCTGTTCTCTGTATGTTGTTTCAGATAGAAAAGTGATTAGAACGAAATCTACAGCAACACAATGAGAACTTCATCAAACGAGGATTTTAAGGTAGGACTTCATGACATTAACTATCTAAGGTAATTTGCTTTGATATTGTTCTTGTTGTGACTAGACCCACTCTAGGGATAGAGGGGTTGCCTCTGTCCGCAGAGGGAACTTACTTGCTTCACAAGTTGGTGACCATACTGGGGATCTATGTCTTTTGTCTCTTGATTTGATTTTGCTTTGCTTGTTTATTGTCTCCTTTACTTTCTGGGTATAATTCTCCATATTGTGGGTTGTTTTACTTTTCCTGGTAGTCTTCCCTCTATCATAAGTGATAGGTCTGGCCCTTCCTCAGCTGAATTTTTAAATTTTTCCTTTGATTTGGGTTCGTCGCTTTTTATTTTATGACAATCACGATGATGGTCATGTCTGCTCTATTTAATTAGTTGCGTTTCTACTATTTGGTGTGACTAAATCGCCTGACAGTCGTGACGTGCTCTAAAATAGGCTCAACGCTGTTGTTTGGTGTACTTCTGCGAAGACATCACAAAGTTGCTAGTTAAGGGGGTGCGACTTTTCATTGTCGACATAGGTTGTCAGTTTGATGCTCGTGAAGATTCCTGTAGGTTTTAATTTTGAAGTTCTTTTTGCTGATTGGCCAGTGTGTCGTATCCTTCTGAGCTTGTCTTCTGCCTATTTTTTGTGTGTCAAATTGTTGTTTGCTAGAATACTTGACTCTTGGTTTCATTCCCTTGAGACTTTTCCTTTTGAACTGTGTGACCTGTTCACCTTAGGGTTTCTTGAAGCATTAGCTTTTTCTTGGGTTACTTGTTCGTTTGGACCTTTGAGCCGTGTTTGAAACGATCCCTTGCTTTGTTTGAGGTTTTTCCTTATTGACTGTTCTTTCATCTTCTTGATTGGTATGTGATGTTTGGTTATCAAAAATTTCAAGTATTGCTTGTTTGGTTTCCTTCCATCACTTTGGCACAGATCACATTGCTACCCGGCCAGTTAGAAAGCTTTCAAGTTTTTGCAAAAAGAAACATATTCTTTGTTTTAAGTCTTTGATTAGTTTATGAGAGGAATGTTTCTCTTTACTTATTAAATGATTTCATTTGAAAAGGAGTTAAAACTCGCAGTGTTTTGAGTTTTTCATTTGGTTTCTTGTTATCTATTTGAAAAAACAAAATATCACATTCATTTTGCATTAGGAAACACTACAAGAAAAAAGGTCATTGGTGAGGGTCATGCCTGTGACGGACCTTTAAGGTTCGTCACCAATGTCACATATGGTGACGGTCTTTAAAAAAGCATTGTTGTTGTAAGTGTATATAGTGATGGTCCTTTAAGGTTTGTCACAAAAGCCATTTTCAATGACACTTTTGGTGAGGGTCATTAAAGGCCCATCACTAATTCTCTCTTTGGTGACACTTCTAGTGACGAACTTTTATTGATCATCACCAATGATCTTTTTGGTTACTTTTGGTGATGGTCAATAAATGTCCGTCATCATTAATCATTCCAATGAGTTTTTGATGATGCTTCATGCCTGTGACGAACCTTTAAGGTTCGTCACCAATGTCGCATATGGTGACGGTCTTTAAAAAATTGTTGTTGTAAGTGTATATAGTGATGGTCCTTTAAGGTTTGTCACCAAAGCCATTTTCAATGAAACTTTTGGTGAGGGTCATTAAAGGCCCATCACTAATTCTCTCTTTGGTGACACTTTGGGTGAGGGTCATTAAAGGCCCATCACTAATTCTCTCTTTGGTGACACTTCTATTGATGATCTTTTATTGACCCTCACCAATGCTCCTTTTGGTTACTTTTGGTGACGGTCAAAAAAGGTTCGTCATCATTGATCATTCCAATGATTTTTTTATGACACTATATACCTGTTACTATAATTTTTGTCAAAAGATAACAATTTAAGAACATTGTTGTGGAGTCTTTTTCATTATGTGTTCAAGGTCATAGTGGTTATAATAGTAAGTCAATTTGTTAAGAAGTAATTAATGTGTATTGTTATCGCTCAGGTTGTTCCCTTTGACTCCCAAGGGAATACGGCCGAGGTAACCACTAACCAATCTTTGGATTGCAGGTCCTAGCCTACCAGCAGTCAGAGAGGGCTCTCTCTTTGGGATTTAGCTTTGTTTAAGGGATGATTTTAGGCTAGATATGATGCACGTGGGTTTTGTTTGAGTTTGGTGGGATAGTGATCTCAGAAAGAACTGGGATGCAAGTGTATAACTATTTTTTCCATTGGGCAATGGAGTCACTGCAAGTGTGACTACTGAAAGAGTTTCTTGGTGAAAAGGTAGTACCACAAGCCGGGATAGGCAGGCTAGGAACAACTTTCAAATATGGTAATGATGGAATGAGGTCAGGGAATGAAAGGCAATCAAGAATCTTTCATTATACTACCAGAGGGAAAATGGATGAATATTGTGGAGGAGAAATTAAGGATTCCTAAACAGTATTCAAAATGAGAGAACTAGTGCAAACATGAGTAGTTAAGAATTCATATTTATGACTAGTCCTGAAGAAAACATAATAAATAACAGAGATTGAACATAAGGTGCACTCAAGCAAATATTATGCTATTCTTCTTCTCTGTTACCAAGATCATGAAACATAGATGAGATTTACAGAATAGAAAACATAAAACACAGTTTAGTATAACTTATTGTTCCATAGCATGACACCGGAATTCTGTAGCAGGTCCCAGAACATCCAATCCACCTTCAGATCATTCAGACACAGTGAACTTCAACAACCATTTGTATTTACACAGTCTGATATCTTACAGCACAGTTCAGAAGGAAGAAATCATCAACCAACCCACCAACCAACAACCCTTATTTCATTGTTTAGGGCTGTATCTATAGGCAAAATATCTACAAAAAAGATCTGATAGAAGATCTGAGGAAATCACTGCAATTAACCTAACTTATCTTGTAAGTAATGTAAAAATATCTATCTAATGCCGCGCTAGGGGAAATTGTTACAAAAATGAGGCTATGTGGCCTTTACTGTTATGCGCTGGCCATTTATCATAACTGCGCATTGGTCTCTGCTCCACTACTCTTGAGTGGCTTTGATGTGCATTAACTGTGATCTGAGAGCCTTAAGTGGCTTCACTGATTTCCTTGACTTTGATGGAGGCTTTTAATGTTCACCTGCTTTGATATTGTCGATCTGATACTCTTTGCCACTTCACTGATACCTTTTTTAATTGAATCTGGGCTTTATCATTCCTCTGATACTCTTTAACACTTGAATCGGGACTCTCTTTCCCTGCTAATCCTCTTTAACTATTAAATCACCCTTTTTATCTCTTTTCGGAAAAAATAGCTGCTGCAAACCACGCACTGGACTGGGGCTTTCCATTTTGGCCCTTTTTCTTTAGTGATGCACGATTAGCGCTAAGCGCTAATCGCGCATCAAAAACTGCCTCAAATTTTCATTCCGGGCTTCCTAAGCTGCGATTTCGCCTTTACGCATTTTTTCTTGGCGATGACGTCAGCGGTGGGACCCAGTACGACAGATGACGTCAGCATGGTGACATGGCAAGGTGACATGGCAGGGTGATGTGGATGATGACGTCAGCGGGTGACATGGCACATGTACAACACAGTGGCAGGTGACATGGCAACATTGTCATGCGGTGACGTAGGCAAGCGGGGAGGGCGGTAAGCGGTTTGCGTTGGACCACTTTTGGTACGGGAGTGGTATGTGTCAGGGTTGGCCCGATGCAATAGGCGGCCGACAGCTGTCCCGGTGTACGACGGTGAAACCGCCAACCATCGGGTACTATTGTATCGCTATGAAGGGGTGCCCGATATGCATGAGGGACGTCGGATCTGGGAGAGCCAATTCGACGGTGGATGGGAGGGCAAAACGATCGGGGTTTAGCAGAACAGCGCGCCTGATAAACGTAAATTTTTCACGGTTGCGGGTGGGTTTTAGACTTTAGGTTAAGGTTTAATGTGTTTCAGCGCGGGACTGTGGTTATTCGTTTAACCAAGTTTTTAAAAGAAATCCATGAAAATATGTATGAGCTGAGGGTAATGGTATGGTTTTATGTGTGGGGGGGGGTTTAATATGGTTATTTATTTAACCAGAAGTTAAATAAATCCCAAGGATAATGGACACGGAGGGGCTAACAATGGTCCCAAATGGACCTAATGTTTCCCGAATTTATTGATATAGCTATAGTTGCCATGGGGGGGAATATTTAGTGTTATTTGGGGTTTTTATATAGCTTCTTGCAGAATAGGGGGAGGGGAAATGATTTAGGGAGCTAAATAATAGGGTTAGATGTTAATATGAGGTCTTTGGAATGCAAAGGAGGGGATGCATGCTAAGTTTATAGAATGGAAACTTAAGCATAGGGAAATGAATGGATTGTGTAAAGATTAATTTGTACACAAGAAATGTGGCTTCTTTTCACTAAGTCAACTCAGATGTCAACTTGGTTTTTAACAAGGATGGAGTGAAAATAGGACTGGTTGGGCAGATCCCAAGGTCCTCAAGGGGATGTTAGTGCGTGATTTGGGAAATAAGAAGAAGGGGGAGTTAGAGATGCCTTGCTTGATCTGATCAAAATGAAAAAGTGCCTCAAAACTGTGATCTGGATAAATATAACACTTGAAAACATGAAATGGATCACATAGCTTGATTTCTGCAACCACAAAATTACTTACCCAGCCTCCTTTACCTAGCATTTTTTCTTCTTTTGGTTTGGGTGCACTTGAACTAGCAAACCCAGCTTTTCAACTTTTTCTTTTTTACTGTCCTCCTATCTACATCTATACTTATTTCATCCAGGGGCTCAGATTAGGCTGTTGAGCACCCCTGCTTCTCTACCTATCTAAGAACCTGCCAAGATTAAGCTGTTTGGACAGATAATGATTCTCTATATTCTACAACATGCAATTGAAACCTAGGGAGACCAAGATTAAGCTGTTTGGACCTCCCTTTAACTGAAAATTATTCAAAAATGGAATAACTCATAAAAATTGGAATACAGCAGAGGCACTTAGACCAGCACACTCTCATGGACATTTCTTTGGCCTCAGTAACAAATATGGAACATTGCAACCTGCAAAGTATGACATATTTGGCATGTAGAGATGTCGATCATGAAAGATGAATACCTGCTATGAGCAGGATGATAACATGTATCATTTCCCTCAAGTCATAAGAATATAGTTTTCCTAGTCAACACATGATTCATCTCTATTAGGTTTATTATCAAGCAAATTTCCTTTAAATAAATTTCCACTGGGGTGTGTAGGAACTATATTATTTAATACATAACAAAGCTTTGTCAATTCTATTAATGAGAGAGACCTAGCACTCCTCAACACTCATGGCACACGTTAACATGCTTTGGAACAATACACTAACATTCCTTGGCACCTCGCATGTCTTGGAACATCTTTGTACCTAGAACATTTTGCCATGAGTAGGATGTCCAAGCACATGTTGGCATGCCCTAGCATAGCATAGCACTCCCCTATCATGTGTTGACATGCCATGTAGTCCCTAGCATGCCCTGGAACACCTTGGCATAATATTGCATTGACAGACATTAACACTTGGCACACATTGGCACTTGGCATGCATTGGAACACATTATTAGTGTGCCTAGCATGCCCCTTTTGAAAAAGATAAAGTCCTGACTTATTAACCCTCTATGTATACATTTTCTTGCATTTTAGCTTGGTTATTCCTTTTGTTGCCTTGAAACTCCTTGATGCATATTGAAATACTCTGGTACCATTCACATCCTAGCATGTCTTAGCACCTGGCATGCCTTGGCACTATTTGGCACATGTTAGCACACCCGATAACTACCTAGCACACTCTATCACTTCTTGAAATTCCCTGATATTCCCTGGAATGCCTTACCCATGCTTAGCATACCTTGTCATTCCCTCCTTGGCATGACATCCAACACTCATTGACACTCCCCGACACACCCTCATATTCATTCACTTCCATGCATTTTGACCTAATGCTCCCTTGTGTTGTCCTAGTACTCCCTAACACTCCTCAGCATGCATTAGCACTCTCTAGCACACCTTAGCACTCTTCAATATGCTCTGCCACTTCATAGCATGCATCAGTACACTCCCTGATGCACATTGGCACTTATAAAGTCTTAGCATGTTTGGCATGCATTGAGATGACTTGGTATGCTTTGGCATGGTTTAATATTAAAGTTATTTGAGATCAATTATTGGAAACTAGATGAGAAGAAACTAAGGAAGATTTTGCACTTAGAATGCATTAATGACACTTGGCACTTGGCACCTAGTGTTGGTGTGCTTAGCATGCCCCTCATGAAAAAGGTAAATTGATGACTTATTCACCCTATTATGCACTCATTTCCTTGTAGTTTAACTTGTTCCTCGCTTTTGTTGCCATGACAGTCCCTGGCATGCATTGCTACACCCTTGTACATCTTGGCATGCCTTAGCACTTGGCACATCTTAGCTTGTTTGACATGTCTTCATACTATTTGTCACATGTTAGCATGCCCTAGCATTCCCTAACACACCTTGGCATTCATGACCTCACAACTAGCATTACATTTTTCCATGACTCGGAAACCTTACATTCACTAGAACACCTTGGCACTCCCTAGTTGTCATGCCCTCTGTTATATTCCTCCACAATGTCCCAAGATGATGAGGAGATTGACAGAGGTAACCACAAACCAAGCTTTTAGTTTGGTAGCTAGCCCTACCAAAAAATAGAGGGCTCTCTCTATGTAATCACAGCCAAGGGATGACTGGAATGTAAAGGATTTTAGGTTAGATAGCTAGGCTCAAGTGGGTTTTGGAAAATTTAGGGTTTTGTTGCTGGATAAGGGAGAAAGACCAAGTAGCTAGGTTATAGGATCAAAGGGTTACAACAAAAAAGATATAAAGGAGCAAGGTAGCATTACTTTTGTGATGGATCTTAGGGTTTGTCGGTGTAGTGTAGTGTTTAGAAGAAGCAAAAGGTCTTAATGAACACGAAACATGAATTCATTAAGCAAGAAAGAAAGTAACACAATGATTTTTCCATCAAAACAAAGCTTTATGCAAATAATTTTGTTTATAAACTGTAAGGAAAACCATTTAAGAATTTATGACTGGAAAGAGAAGATGAATATCTTTCATATAAAGCTATAACAGAGAAAAATAACATCACAAACTCATTGCACAATAATTCCTAGATAATAGAATTGCAAACCGTGTCCTTTGATTTCCAGAAAATGTCCAACTACAAGCTACAATAATTCTCTCCTTTGAAATCCAACCCATTCTATCACTAAGAAACTGATACATAAAGACCAAAACAACATCTCCCCACTCTGAGGGGTTGAATCCATGACTCTAGGAACTGTTCCATGAGGTGTTCTAACCAATGTCTAGGGAAGTTAAAAACAACCTCTACAATTAACTTTGACTCCAACCTATCTCATAAATGAGGTCAAATTTACATCAAAACAACTTACAAAGACTAACCACCCTTTATTTACATTTACTTTTACCCCTCACATTCATCTACTTCACCCTTTTAAACAACTAAGCAACTAACCACCCATTAAACAACTAAGCAACAAATTTGACATCTTGACATATCATAACATCTGGCATGCTTAATAATCCCTTGGCACTCTGTAGAACGTGTTAGCACTCCCTGACACTTAGAAAACCTCGTACTCGCTAGCTAACACTCTCTGTCACACTCTTATTCATTCATTTCCATGCATTTGAAACTATTTCTCCCTTGTGTTTCCTTGGAACTTGGCCATAACACTCCCTAACATGTGTTGGCACCACACCTTGGCACTTAGAAATTCTTGGCATGCCTTAGCACTTGGCATGTCTTGGCATGCCTAAAATTCCTTGGAAATGTCTAGCATGTGTTAGTACTTCTTGGCATTCTCTGGAACACCTTGGCACTCCCTAGCTGTCATGCCCTCATAGATACCCTTACGTTTTCTGCGACTTGGGAACCCAACCAAGTCATTGACAAAACAATGTTGTGCCCAACCCAAATTCTCCCTTTGTCTAAAACTACTTTGTACACACATTATCACAACCATAGGCTTGCCTCCTGCAAGTCCTATTCTGAACTTATCCTAACACACTTCGTCCTTGGGGCACCTGGAATTCACTAACACTCCTTGGCACACAACACTCTTATTTGTTCATGTCCAAGCATTTTGACCTAGTTCTCCCTTGTGATGCCTTGGCACTGGCTAGTATACCTTTACAACCCTCCTTAGCACACCTAGAACTCGCTGAAAATTCATTTCCATGCATTTTAAATGAGTGCTCCCTTGTGTTTCCCTGGCACTTGGCCCTCACACTCTCTAGCATGCATGGATAAAACATTTACAAAATTTGCCCATATCCTACTATCTAGGGTTTGGTTTTTGACTAACTAAAAATGTGATAAATGAATAGATAATCATGTGATATGATAGAAAAATCCTCAAAATTCATTATCCAAATAGATTTGAGGTCAAACATGCCAAGTTGGAGGTCCGCCAAGTCGAATTTCAAAAAGTTCTAGAACCCAGTCAGCAATTATGGCCTAGCGAAATTGTGAAAAATGGGTCTCAAAGTACCACCTGTAACTCCAAGACAGTAATTTTTGTGTAAAAATTGAGAGAAGCTTTTGTTTTTGGGTATGTTATGAACAAAAATCTCCTCCCATTTCAAAAATACATTCCCATTTTTTCAGAATCCAAACTTGAAGTTGGTCGCACAGAAATGCAACAAATCTTGGTAGAAGCGCAACAAGTAGTTGACTTGAAATTTTCATGACTTGAATGAAGTTTTGAGTGTTGCTGAAGACTCATGAAGAAACTTGGAAAATTCCACTACACCGTGGAGCCTTTAAACCCTGAAAAAACATCATTTTAGCCTCTTCAAACTTGATTCCAAAACTGATTGTCTAGAAGCGCAACAGAAAGAGAAGCAAGGAAGAAAAACTCATATCTCTTTAACCATAACAACTGCGCAAAAATGGAAAGTGGTTAGGTGCTTGGTTCCATGGTTAAATAAAGCCTCCTTTGGTTTTCCGAAATTCATCTCCATTTGGTCATAAATATCTTTTGAAAATGATGATAAAAACATAGTAAAAAACGCAACAACTCTCCTGTAGCAATTGTATTTTGGGAATATCTCCCAAACGGTAAATCCAAATGGGCTAAAATTTTTAGAGAAATTTAAAATCATCATAATTCACCTCCACAAAAAAATTCAGCCCAATTAGAATTACAAATCTAGAGAAAATTCCAAAATAGATAGATATGATGATGGCTCATTTCTCGAAAATCGTGCATCATTTTGAGCTGAAATTGAGTGGGTGTTTTCATTTCATCCCCATTCATCTCCTATAAAAATTTCATAGAAAACGGGTGTGAGGTTTAAGAGATATGATGCAAACATAGTGACTAGGTAAAAGCACAGTGCAAAAGAGTAGCAACTTAGGGAAGGGAATGAGAGGGAAGGGAGGTAGGAAATATTATGGGAAAAATATGGGGGATAGGTATGGATGTCAGGAGAATACTAGAAGTGGAATTTCTCAAAAATAATGAGAAAAATGGGGGAAAAAGGTCAAAACACAGACCTAGGGTAAATGCGCAACAGATTTCTAGGGTTTTTCTAAAATAAGGAAATGAAAGGATTTTGATGAGCAGAATGATGGAGAATGGCTAGTGAAGGATGATGAAGGAGGTATAAACTTAAACAAAGGCCTTTGAATCCTGAATGAAGCTATGAACATTAGGTTGCTCATGTTTAATTTCAGCTTATCCAACTTAACAAGTTACGAAGACAAGGCTCACATCCAACCGTGGCCGTAAAATTAAACAACTAAGAAACAAATTTTACATATTGACATGCCATAACATCTGGCACACCTAATAATCCCTTGGCACTATGTAGCACATGTTAGCATCCCCCACATTTCTTGGCATGCTTTGGTACTCCCTAGCACTCCCTGAAACTTAACACACCTCGTACTCGCTAGCTAACACTCTCTGTCACACTCTTATTCATTCATTTCCATGCATTTGAAACTACTGCTCCCTTGTGTTTCCTTGGAACTTGGCCCTAACACTCCCTAGCATGTGTTGGCACCACACCCTGGCACCTGCAACTTCTTGGCATGCCTAAAATTCCTTGGATCTGTCTAGCATGTGTTAGTACTTCCTGGCATTCCCTGGAACACCTTGGCACTCCCTGGCTATCATGCCCTCATAAATAGCCTTAACTTTTTTGCGACTTGGGAACCCAACCAAGTCATTAACAAAACAATGTTGTGCCCAACCCAAATTCTCCCTTTGTCTGAAACTAATTTGTACACACCTTATCACAACCATAGGCTTACCTCCTGCAATTCCTATTCTGAACTTATCCTAACACACTTTGTCCTTGGGGTACCTGGAATTCGTTGGCACTCCTTGGCACACAACACTCTTATTTGTTCATTTCCAAGCGTTTTGACCTAGTTCTCCCTTGTGATGCCTTGGCACTAGCTAGTATACCTTTTCACTCCCTCCTTAGCACACCTAGAACTCATTGACAATTCATTTCCTACTATCTAGGGGTGGTTTTTGACTAACTAAAAATGTGATAATGAAGAGATAATCATGGGATATGGTAGAAAAATCCTCAAACTTCATTATCCAAATAGATTTGAGGTCAACCATGCCAAGTTGGAGGTCCACCAAGTCAAATTTCAAAAAGTTCTAGAACCTGTCAGCAATTATGGCCTAGCGAAATTGTGAAAAATGGGTCTCAAAGTGCCACCTATAACTCCAAGACAATAACTTCTGTGTAAAAAATAAGATATTATTTTGTTTTTGGGCATGTTATGAACAAAAACGTCCTCCTGTTTTCAAAAATACTTTCCCATTTGTTCAGAATCCAAGCTTGAAGTTGGTCTCACAGAAATGCAACAAATCATGGCAGAAGCGCAACAAATAGTTGACTTGAAATTTTGATGACTTGAATTGGGTTTTGAGTGTTGCTGAAGACCTGTGACAAAAATTGGATATTTCCACTACACCGTGGAGCCTTTAAATCATGCAAAAACATCATTTTAGCCTCTTCAAACTTGATTCCAAAACTGATTGTCCAAAAGCACAGTGAAAAGAGCAACATGGAATACAAACTCATATCTCTTTCACCATAACACCTGTGCAAAAACCGAAAGAGGTTATTGTGCTTGATTCCGTGGTTAACAAAACCCTTGGTTTTCTAAAGTTCACCTCCATTTGGTCATAAATATCTTTTGAAAATGATGATATAAACATAGTCAAAAGCGCAGCAACTCTCCTGTAGCAATTGTATTTTGAGCATATCTCCCAAACGGTAAATCAAAATGGGCTGAAATTTTTACAGAAAGTTAATAGCATCATAATTCACCTCGACAAAAAATTGTAGTCCAGTTGGTGTCACACATATCGAGAAAATCCCAAAATGGCTATAGATGATGATGCCTCATTTCTAGAAAATCGTGCATCATTTTGAGCTGAAATTGAGTGGGTGTTTTCATTTCATCCCCATTCATCTCTTGTAAAAATTTCATGGAAAAAAGATCTGAGGTTTAAGAGATATGACGAGAACATGGTGACTAGGTAAAAACGCAGTGCAAAAGAGCAACAACTTAGGGGAAGGGAATAAGAGGGAAGGGAGGTAGGAAAAATTATGGGAAAAATATGGGGGATAGGTATGGGTGTTAGAAAAATTCTAGAAGTGGAATTTCTCAAAAATAGTGAGAAAAAGGGGGGAAGAAGGTCAAAAAGTAGACCTAGGCTAAAAGCACAACATATTTCTAGGGTTTTTGTAACATAAGGAAATGAAAGGATTTTGAATAGGGAATCATGGAGAATGGCAAGTGAAGGATGATGAAGGAGGTATAATCTTAAAATGAAGGCCTTTGACTCCTGAATGAAGCTATGAATCTTAGGTTACTCATGTATAATTTATACTTATCCAACTTAACAAGTTATGAAGACAAGGCTCACATCCAACCATGGTCGTAAAATTAAACAACTAAGCAACAAATTTTACATCTTGACATGCCATAACATCTGGCATGCCTAATAATCCCTTAGCACTATATAGCACGTGTTAGCATCCCTGAAATTTATTGGCATGCTTTGGCATTCCCTAAAACTCCCTGACACTTAGAACACCTCGTGCTCGCTAGCTAACACTCTCTATCACACTCTTATTCATTCATTTCCATGCATTTGAAACCACTGCTCCCTTGTGTTTCCTTGGAACTTGACTCTAACACTCCCTAGCATGTGTTGGCGCCACACCCTGGCGCCCAGAACTTCTTGGCCTGCCTAAAATGCCTTATAACTATCTAGCATGTGTTAGTACTTCCTGACATTCCCTAGAACACCTTGGTACTCCCTAGCTATCATGCCCTCATAGATAGCCTTACTTTTTTTGTGACTTGGGAACCCAACCAAGTCATTAACAAAACAATGTTGTGCCCAACCCAAATTCTCCCTTTGTCTGAAACTAATTTGTACACACCTTATCACAACCATAGGCTTGCCTCCTCCAAGTCCTATTCTGAACTTATCCTAACACACTTCGTCCTTGGCGCACCTGGAATTCGCTAACACTCCTTGGCACGCAACATTCTTATTTGTTCACTTCCAAGCATTTTGACCTAGTTCTCCCTTGTGATGCATTGGCACTGGCTTGTATACATTTTCACTCCATCCTTAGCACACCTAGAACTTGCTGACAATTCATTTCCTTGCATTTGAAATGAGTGTTGATCCCTTGTGTTTCCCCGACACTTGGCCCTCACACTCCCGAGCATGCATGGATAAAATATTTACAAAATTTGCCCATATCCTACTATCTAGGGTTTGGTTTTTGACTAACTAAAAATGTGATAACGGAAGAGATAATCATGGGATATGATAGAAAAATCCTCAAACTTCATTATCCAAATAGATTTGAGGTCAACCATGCCAAGTTGGAGGTTCACCAAGTCGAATTTCAAACAGTTCTAGAACCTTGTCAGCAATTATGGCCTAGCGAAATTGTGAAAGATGGGTCTCAAAGTGCCACCTATAACTCCAAGATAGTAACTGCTGTGTAAAAAATGAGAGAGGTTTTTGTTTTTGGGTATGTTATGAACAAAAACCTCCTCCTGTTTTCAAAAATACTTTCCCATTTGTTCAGAATCCAAGCTTGAAGTTGGTTGCACGGAAATGCAACAAATCATGGTAGAAGCACAACAAATAGTTTACTTGAAATTTTGATGACTTGAATTGGGTTTTGAGTGTTATTGAAGACTTGTGAAGAAATTTGGAGATTTCCACTACACCGTGGAGCCTTTAAACCATCCAAAAACATCATTTTAGCCTCTTCAAACTTAATTCCAAAACTGATTGTCCAGAAGCGCAATGAAAATAGAAGCAAGGAATGCAAACTCATATCTCTTTAAACATAACACCTGTGCAAAAACCGAAAGAGGTTATTGTGCTCGGTTCCATGTTTAACAAACACCTCCCTTGGTTTTCCAAAATTCATCTCCATTTGGTCATAGATATCTTTTGAAAATGATGATATAAACATAGTCAAAAGTGCAGCAACTCTCCTATAGCAATTGTAATTTGCACATATCTCCCAAACGGTAAATCCAAATGGGAAGAATTTTTTACAGAAAGTTAATATCATCATAATTCACCTCCACAAAAAATTGCAGTCCAATTGGAATTACACATTTCGAGAAAATCCCAAAATGGCTGTAGATAATGATGCCTCATTTCTCGAAACTCGTGAATCATTTTGAGCTGAAATTGAGTGGGTGTTTTCATTTCATCCCCATTCATCTCCTGTAAAAATTTCATGGAAAATAGATGTGAGGTTTAAGAGATATGATGAGAACATGGTGACCAGGTAAAAGCGCAGTGCAAAAGAGCAACAACTTAGGGGAAGGGAATGAGAGGGAAGGGAGGTAGGAAAAATTATGGGATAAATATGGGGGATAGGTATGGGTGTTAGGAAAATTATAGAAGTGGAATTTCTCAAAAATAGTGAGAAAAAGGGGGGAAGAAGGTCAAAACACAGACCTAGGGTAAAAGCGCAACAAATTTCTAGGGTGTTTTGTAAAATAAGGAAATGAAAGGATTTTGATGAGGAGAATGATAGAGAATGGCCAGTGAAGGATGACAAAGGAGGTATAATCTTAAAACAAATGTCTTTGAATCTTGAATGAAGCTATGAATCTTAGGTTACTCATGTATAATTCCAACTTATCCAACTTAACAAGTTACAAAGACAAGGCTCACATACAACCGTGGTCGTAAAATTAAATAACTAAGCAACAAATTTTACATCTTGACATGCCATAACATCTGGAATGCCTAATAATCCCTTCGCACTTTGTAGAACGTGTCAGCATCACCCACATTTCTTGGCATGCTTTGGCACTCCCTAGAACTCCCTGACACTTAACACACCTTGTACTTGCTAGCTAACACTCTCTGTCACACTCTTATTCATTCATTTCCATGCATTTGAAACTACTGCTCCCTTGTGTTTCCCTAGAACTTGGCCCTAACACTCCCTAGCATGTGTTGGCGCCACACCCTGGCGCTTGGAACTTCTTGTCATGCCTAAAATGCCTTGGAATTGTCTAGCATGTGTTAGTACTTCCTGGCATTCCCTGGAACACCTTGGCACTCCCTAGTTGTCATCACCTCATGGATAGCCTTACTTTTTTTGCAACTTGGGAACCCAACCAAGTCATTAACAAAACAATGTTATGCCCAACCCAAATTCTCCCTTTTTCTAAAACTACTTTGTACACACCTTATCACAACCATAGCCTTGCCTCCTGCAAGTCCTATTCTGAACTTATCCTAACACACTTCATCCTTGGGGCACTTCGAATTCGCAGACACTCCTTGGCACACAACACTCTTATTTGTTCATTTCCAAGCATTTTGACCTAGCTCTCCCTTGTGATGCCTTGGCACTGGCTAGTATACATTTTCAATCCCTCCTTAGCACACCTAGAACTTGCTCACAATTCATTTCCATGCATTTCAAATGAGTTCTGATCCCTTGTGTTTCCTTGGCACTTGGCCCTCACACTCCCTAGCATGCATGGATTAAATATTTACAAAATTTTCCCATATCCTACTATCTAGGGTTTGGTTTTTGACTAACTAAAAATGTGATAACTGAAGATATAATCATGGGATATGATAGAAAAATCCTCAAACTTCATTATCCAAGTAGATTTGAGGTCAACCATGCCAAGTTGGAGGTCCACCAAGTCGAATTTCAAAAATTTCTAGACCCCTGTTAACAATTATGGCCTAACGAAATTATGAAAAATGGGTCTCAAAGTGCCACTTGTAACTCCAAGACAGTAACTGATGTGTAAGAAATGAGAGAGGCTTTTGTTTCTGGGTATGTTATGAACAAAAACCTCCTCCTGTTTTCAAAAATACATTCCCATTTGTTCATAATCCAAGCTAGAAGTTGGTCGCACAAAAATGAAACAAATCATGGCAGAAGCACACTAAATAGTTGACTTGAAATTTTGATGACTTGAATTGGGTTTTGAGTGTTGCTGAAGATCTGTGAAGCAATTTGGAGGTTTCCACTACACCATGGAGTCTTTAAACCATGCAAAAACATCATTTTAGCCTCTTCAAACTTGATTCCAAAACTGATTGTCCGGAAGCGCAACGAAAAGAGCAACAAGGAATACAAACTCATATCTCTTTAACCGTAACACCTGTGCAAAAAATTAAAGAGGTTATTGTGCTTGGTTCCATGGTTAACAAAGCCTCCCTTGGTTTTCCAAAATTCATCTCCATTTGGTCATAAATAGCTTTTGAAAATGATTATAGAAACATAGGTACAAGTGTAGCAACTCTCATGTAGCAATTGTATTTTGAGCATATCTCCCAAACGGGAAATCCAAATGGGCTGAAATTTTTACATAAAGTTAATATCATCATAATCGACCTCCACAAGAAATTGTAGCCCAATTGCAGTCACACATCTCAAGAAAATCCCAAAATGGCTGTAGATGATGATGCTTCATTTCTCGAAAATCGTGCATCATTTTGAGCTGAAATTGAGTGGGTATTTTCATTTCATCCTCATTCATCTCCTATAAAAATTTAATGGAAAATGGAATTGAGGTTTTAAGAGATATGACGAGAACATGGTGACGAAGTAAAAGAGAAATGCAAAAGAGCAACGACTTAGGGGAAGGGAATGAGAGGGAAAGGAGGTAGGAAAAATTGTGGGAAAAATATGGGGGATAGGTATGGGGGTTAGGAAAATTCTAGAAGTGGAGTTTATCAAAAATAGTGAGAAAAAGGGGAGAAGAAGGTCAAAACACAGACCTAGGGTAAAAGCATAGCATATTTCTAGGGTTTTGATTAGGGAATGATGGAGAATGGCGAGTGAAGGATGATGAAGGAGGTATAATCTTAAAATGAAAGCCTTTGACTCCTAAACGAGGCTATGAATCTTAGGTTACTCACGTATAATTTCAACTTATCCAACTTAACAAGTTATGAAGACAAGGCTCACATCCAACCGTGGTCGTAAAATTAAACAACTAAGCAACAAATTTTACATCTTGACATGCCATAACATCTGGCATGCTTAATAATCCCTTGGCACTATGTAGCATGTGTTAGCATCCCCCACATTTCTTGGCATACTTTGGCACTCCCTAGCACTCCCTAACACTTAGCACACCTCATACTCACTAGCTAACACTCTCTGTCACACTCTTATTCATTCATTTCCATGCATTTTAAACTACTACTCCCTTGTGTTTCCTTGAAACTTGTCCCTAACACTCCCTAGCATGTGTTGGTGCCACACCCTGTCGCCTGGAACTTCTTGGCATGCCTAAAATGCCTTGGATCTATCTAGCATGTGTTAGTACTTCCTGGCATTCCTGGAACACCTTGGCACTCCCTAGCTATCATGCCCTCATAGATACCCTTACTTTTTTTGCGACTTGGGAACCCAACCAAGTCATTAACAAAACAATGTTGTGCCCAACCCAAATTCTCCCTTTGTCTGAAATTACTTTGTACACACATTATCACAACCATAGGCCTGCCTCCTGCAAGTCCTATTCTAAACTTATCCTAACACACTTCGTCCTTGTGGCACCTGGAATTCGCTGACACTCCTTGGCACGCAACACTCTTATTTGTTCATTTCCAAGCATTTTGACCTAGTTCTTCCTTGTGATGCCTTGGTACTAGCTAGTATACATTTTCATTTCCATGCATTTGAAATGAGTGGTGATCCCTTGTGTTTCCCTAAGACTTGGCCCTCACACTCCCTAGCATGCATGGATAAAATATTTACAAAATTTTCCCATATCCTACTATCTAGGGTTGGTTTTTGACTAACTAAAAATGTGATAACTGAAGAGATAATCATGGAATATGATATAAAAATCTTCATACTTCATTATCCAGATATATTTGAGGTCAACCATGCCAAGTTGGAGGTCAAAAAGTTCTAGAACCCTGTCAACAATTATGGCCTAGCGAAATTTTGAAAAATGGGTCTCAAAGTGCCACCTGTAACTCGAAGAAAGTAACTGTTGTGTAAAACATGAGAGAGGCTTTTTTTCTGGGTACGTTATGAACAAAAACCTCCTCCCATTTGCAAAAATACTTTCGCATTTGTTCAAAATCCAAGCTTGAAGTTGGTCGCACAGAAATGCAAGAAATCATGGCAGAAGCGCAACAAATAGTTGACTTGAAATTTTGATGACTTGGATTGGTTTTTGAGTGTTTTTGAAGACCTATGAAGAAATTTGGAGATTTCCACTACTCCTTGGAGCCTTTAAACCATGCAAAACATCATTTTAGCCTCTTCAAACTTGATTCCAAAACTGATTGTCCAGAAGCGCAGCGAAAAGAGCAACAAGGAATAGAAACTCATATCTCTTTAACCATAACTCCTGTGAAAAAAAAGAAAGAGGTTATTGTGCTTGGTTCCATGTGTAACAAAAACCTCCTTTGGTTTTCCAAAATTCATCTCCATTTGGTCATAAGTAGCTTTTGAAAATGATGATATAAACATAGTCAAAAGCACAACAACTCTCTTGTAGCAATTGTATTGTGCACATATCGCCCAAACGGTAAATCAAAATAAGCTGAAATTTTTACACAATGTTAATAGAATCATAATTCAGCTCCAAAACAAATTTCAGTCCAATTGGAGTCACACATTTCGAGAAAATCCCAAAAGGGCTGTAGATGAGGATGCCTCATTTCTCGAAAACTGTGCATCATTTTGAGCTGAAATTGAGTGGGTGTTTTCATTTCATCCCCATTCATCGCCTGTAAAAATTTCATGGAAAATATATGTGATGTTTAAGAGATATGACGAGAACATGGTGACTAGGTAAAAGTGCACTGCAAAAGCGCAACAACTTAGGGGAAGGGAATGAGAGGGAAGGGACGTAGAAAAAATTATGGGAAAAATATGGGGGATAGTTATGGGTGTTAGGAAAATACTAGAAGTGGAATTTCTCAAAAATAGTGAGAAAAAGGGGGGAAGAAGGTAAAAAGACAGACCTAGGGTAAAAGTGCAACAAATTTCTAGGGTTTTTTGTAAAATAAGGAAATGAAAGGATTTTGATGAGGGGAATGATGGAGAATGCCCAGTGAAGGATGATGAAGGAGGTATAATATTAAAACGAAAGTGTTTGACTCCTGAATGAAGCTATGAATCTTAGTTTACTCATGTGTAATTTCAACTTATCCAACTTAACAAGTTACGAAGACAAGGCTCACATATAACTGTGGTCGTAAAATTAAACAACTAAGCAACAAATTTTACATCTTGACATGCCATAACATCTGGCACGCCTAATAATCCCTTCGCACTTTGTAGCACATGTTAGTATCCCCCGCATTTCTTGGCCTTATTTGGCACTCCCTAGCACTCCCTGATACTTAGCATACCTTGTACTCGCTAGCTAACACTCTCTGTCACACTCTTATTCATTCATTTCCATGCATTTGAAACTACTGCTCCCTTGTGTTTCCCTGGAACTTGTCCCTAACACTCCCTAGCATGTGTTGGCGCCACACCCTGGTGCCTGGAACTTATTGGCATGCCTAAAATGCCTTGGAACTATCTAGCATGTGTTAGTACTTCCTAGCATTCCTTGGAACACCTTGGCACTCCCTAGCTGTCATGCCCTCATAGATACCCTTACTTTTTTTGCGACTTGGGAACCCAACCAAGTCATTAACAAAACAATGTTGTGCCCAACCCAAATTCTCCCTTTGTCTGAAACTACTTTGTACACACCTTATCACAACCATAGGCCTGCCTCCTGCAAGTCCTATTCTAAACTTATCCTAACACACTTCGTCCTTGGGGCACCTGGAATTCGCTCACATTCCTTGGCATGCAACATTCTTATTTGTTCATTTCCAAGCATTTTGACCTAGTTCTCCCTTGTGATGCCTTGGCACTGGCTAGTATACATTTTCACTCCCTCCTTAGCACACCTAGAACTCGCTAATAATTCATTTCCATGCATTTGAAATGAGTGTTGATCCTTGTGTTTCCACGACACTTGGCCCTCACATTCCCTAGCATGCATGGATAAAATATTTACAAAATTTGCCCATATCCTACTATATAGGGTTTGGTTTTTGGCTAACTAAAAATGTTATAACTGAAGAGATAATCATGGAATATGATAGAAAAATCCTCAAACTTCATTATCCAAATAGATTTGAGGTCAACCATACCAAGTTGGAGGTCCACCAAGTCGAATTTCAAAAAGTTCTAGAACCGTGTCAGCAATTATGGCCTAACGAAATTATGAAAAATGGGTCTCAAAGTGCCATATGTAACTCCAAGACAGTAACTACTCTGTAAAAAATGACAAAGGCTTTTGTTTTTGGGTATGTTGTGAACAAAAACCTCCTCCCATTTTCAGAAATACTTTCCCATTTGTTCAGAATCCAAGCTAGAAGTTGGTCGCACAGAAATGCAACAAATCATGGCAGAAGCGTAGCAAATAGTTGACTTGAAATTTTGATGATTTGAATTGGGTTTTGAGTGTTTCTGAAGACCTGTGAAGAAATTTGGAGATTTCCACTACACCGTGGAGCCTTTAAACCATGCAAAATCATCATTTTAGCCTCTTCAAACTTGATTCCAAAACTGATTGTCCAGAAGCGCAACAAAAATAGTAGCAAGAAATACAAACTCATATCTCTTTAACCATAACACATGTGCAAAAACCGAAAGACGTTATTGTGCTTGGTTCCATGGTTAAAAAAAACCTCCCTTGGGTTTCCAAAATTCATCTCCATTTGGTCATAAATATCTGTTTAAAATGATCATATAAACATAGTCAAAAGCACAAGAACTCTCTTGTAGCAATTGTATTTTGAGTATATCTCCCAAACAGTAAATCCAAATGGTCTGAAATTTTTACAAAAAGTTAATATAATCATAATTCACCTCCACAAAAAGTTGCAGTCCAATTGGAGTCACACAGTTTGAGAAAATCCGAAAATGGTTGTAGATGATGATGCCTCATTTCTCGAAAATCATGCATCATTTTGAGTTGAAATAGAGTGGGTGTTTTCATTTCATCCCCACTCATCTCCTGTAAACATTTCATGGCAAACGCATGTGAGGTTTAAGAGATATGACGAGAACATTGTGACTAGGTGAAATCATAGTGCAAAAGAGCAGCAACTTAGGGGAAGGGAATGAGAGGGAAGGGATGTAGGAAAAAATATGGGGGATAGGCATGGGTGTTAGGAACATAATAGAAGTGGAATTTCTAAAAAATAGTGAGAAAAAGTGGGGAAGAAGGTCAAAACATAAACCATGATTCAAATTCTGATAAACATGCAACATTGGTTGCCTTAGAATACATAAAGTTAAGCCATTGTACTAGTCTATAATCAGCTATAAGAGAATATAAGATAATAGTTATTGAGAAATTATCCAAAATGTGAAACATGCCTATTGTAGATAATTCTATAAGAAGGTTTGTTCACTAGCTTCATTAAGATTTTTTCTTCTTACTTTTTGTACTGGCATAGAGAATATTTATTTCACTTTCCATGTAAAAGCTACACAGTATAATGAATAATTTTGGAGGTCAAGCACATGTCTTCATATATGTTTCATGATAGCAGAAAGTATTGCATGCACATGGAGCTACGTGTTTCATTGATCCATAACTTTGTTTTCATAAAGACAAAGATGTCGACAACTAAATTTTAGACAGTTCTACTACAAGGGTTTTTCAGATTTGATAGCTGTCACATTGTTTGATATTGGGTAGATTGGATAGTTGTCACATGTTTGATATTGGATAGATCACATCATTGTTGTTTTGCTTGTTCATTTTTGGTTTACAATTAAAGAGTACATGCTCATAAATGCTTGAGAAAAAGGATTGTTGGTCATCAAGATAAAATAGACAACAAATGTAGATGAAACTTACAAAGAATATTCAATATTAGATTTAAAAACAAATTGATGCTTGATAAATGTGTTATAACAATTGCTAAAATCTTTAACAAGTTATATTTTAACCCTTAAAGGAACTGTACTTGAGGTCATTTCTCTATCCTCATAAAAGGGTTACATCCAATATATGTTCTCTCGAAAATTCCAAGAGGAGCCTTGCAGACACTACAGTGTGGGGATTGCAAGGACACTTTGAAAGAAAGGAATATACCAGTTCCTCAATCATGTTCTTCATTTAGTACAAAGGTTAAATAGTGGTATGTTACACCAAATACTAAGAGTAAATTTTGAAATATAAGAAAACAACTGAACTAAATCATTTTCAATGAAATTTGCAACTTACCCATGTCCTCAAATGCAAATATCTATCATTAGTAAAGTGTAGAATGGAGAATTTACATGGTTTCATAGTTGTTTAAGCCATAATTGAAAAGGTTTATGGCTATCAGCAAAAATCACACAACATTTACAAAACATGATAAGACATTTACATTGAAAAGTATTGCATGCAAATGGATCTACCTGTTGCATTTCCATAACTTTGTTTTCATAAAGACAAGGATGTCCGCAGCTAAATTTTAGACAGTTCTACTACAAGGATTTTTCAGATTTGATAGCTGTCACATGTTTGATATTGGACAGATTGGATAGTTGTCACATGTTTGATATTGGATATATCACATCATTGGTGCTTTCCTTGTTCATTTTTGGTTTACAATTAAAGATTACATGCTCATAAATGCTTGAGAAAAAGGATTGTTGGTCATCAAGATAAAATAGACAACAAATGTAGATGGAACTTACACAGAATATTCAATATCAGATTTAAAAATAAATTGATGCTTGATAAATGTGCAATAAGAATTTTCTAAAATCTTTAACAAGTTATATTTTAACCCTTAAAGGAACTGGACTTGAGGTCATTTCTCTATCCTCATAAAAGAGTTACATCCAATATATGTTCTCTCGAACATTCCAACAAATAGAGGAGCCTTGCAGACACTACAATGTGGGGATTGCAAGGACACTCTAAAAGCAAGGAATATACCAGCTCCTCAATCATGTTTGTTATTTAGTACAAAGGTTAAATAGTGGTATGTTACCCAAAATACTAAGAGGAAATTTTGAAATATAAGAAAACAACTTAACAAAATAATTTTCAATGAAATTTGCAACTTACCCCTGTCCTCAAATGCAAATATCTATCATTAGTAAAGTGCATAATGGAGAATTTACATGGTTTCATAGTTGTTTAAGCCATAATTGAAAAGGTTTCTGGCTATTAGCAAAACTCACACAACATTTATAAAAAATGAGAAGGCAGTACTTATGTAGCATGATAAGCTATATATCCAACATACAAACAATAGCCAATAGTAGCAAGAACAATGCAGTACATCTGATGTAAAGGAACATATATCTTATAAAAGGATAACAATAATAATGTACCCAACATCTTAGCCATGATATTTAATCAAAATTAGGCTATCACATTTTGCATTCAGAATCCTCCAATAGTCGAGATAGTAATTTCCCAAGTCATTGCTCCCAATCATAGATCAATTCAATGTCACTACTCTTCCAACATATAAAAGTGTTAAGTGCATTTGCTAAATACTCACATCGATTACTTCCATGCTTAAGCTTGATTTCATAATCAGAATCAACCAAGATTGATTGTGGGCACACAAAATAATATCCCTCTCCTAATTGTTCTCCATTGGACATGACAAAATTTGGTTCAGTGTTTTTTATGTAACCTTTTGCAACCTTCACTTGACCATTAAAATATGTAAGTAAACATTTTTTTTCTGTTCAATCCTGTATTTGAAGTTAGTAATTGCGTTTGACCCTACAAATAGACAAATTCTTGTGAGATTCCATAGAATAAGAAAATAATATTAAACAAGAAAATAAACAAGTATAGTTACTTGTGTTATTGAGTCACCAATTGGGACATGAATATGTTGTCTTGAAGTCAATGGAGTTTGTTCTGGTGAAGCTTGACTATGACTTAAGGAACTCTGCTAAAAAATAAATAGTTTGCATGAGATACCATGAAATCAGAAAATGAAGGATTAAGCTTCAAAACCAATGTTTCATTAATTATGCATCTTACAACAATATAATCATGTTCATATTGACATTATGCTTTTAAAATAACAATCTTCAAAGATGGCATACATAAAAAATAAATATTCTACACATGTAATTCTTACATTGTTGGCTGGTTCTGAATCAACTCGGCCATTTTCTTTTCCTGCCTCTGTGGAAGCTTTCCATTCCATTAATTCTTCAACAGCTGCCTTCAATCTTCCAAGTTCCTTATGTTTTTCTCTCAATTTTTCTTTTGTATTATGTAACTGCTTCTTGCAAGCACGCTCTTTTCCAAACAAATCAGTGGGAGTAACCCCAAAGCCAACCCCACGTACATGACCCCTTCTCTCAGGCCCCAAAACTATTGCAATGGCATCTTCCTTTGTTGCATATGCAGGAGACACTTAAACATTTTGTATTGATTCAATTTATTTCTAGCAATGACAACATTTCAACAAATACATGTAAGAAACATCAATTTTTTTTTTTTTTTGTAGGCTGAGGTGGGATTCTCCGATTTACATGTCCATTAAGTACCCCTCAACGGGGGAAGGGTAGCCCAAGATTTGAACCCAAGACTTCCGGTTCGGTGAGACTTCATTTCCATGTCCATTGCCGCTTGAGCTACCCCATGTGGACCATGTAAGAAACATCATTAATATTTAAAAAAAAAAGAAAAAAAAATAGATACAAGAATAGGTGGGGAACTTGCTATTCTCTCTGCACTAAATGATGACATTGGAGTGTCGTCCTTCTTTGTATGACATTTCATCCACACATCAGCCCTAGTTACATGCGTATCATTTTGATTGAAAGTTTGATTCTAGTCACAAAAAATACAACAATCTAGTTAAGTATATTTGCAGTTAGTAATTGTAAACAAAAAATAGATTTGGTTATAACTTACAAGATCATGTTCAACTCTATAGTAACCTCTACGACGAGAAGTGTGGGTCTCTTGCTCTAATGCCCTATTTTCCGTATTTACTTTTGCCTTCTCCTACAAAAAATGGATGCTTAGATTGAAGTTGATTGTGTACAAGGATTCAAAGTCAAATCCCATTTGATGATAACAATTAGATTTTTCTTTCATTTTTACCTTGAATTTAGGGTCAGATCGTATTCTAACAAATTCAATCCAATCAGTTTCATTTACTCCGCTAGGAACATTTTCCATCCTCTCCTCATCCATTTTGTATTTCAAATAATAATTTTTATACAAATTATATCTGTAAGTCCTCAAGCATTGAGATATTGCTTTATAACACCATTGTTCCACTGAAAAATCTATTTGGTAGGTACGTTACAATAGATAAACAACACATTATTAGATACAAAGTCTTATTTGATGTTAAACTTATCACGCACATGTTCAACATACACCAATGAAATTTAGAAGAAAAAAAATCCAATAATAATTTAGTTGATACTCACATTGATTGCACTCCATATATCTTTCTTAAGTGCTTCAGGCACTTGTTTCCATTCCATGTATTTGATGTTGATAATGTCTCTTGCAAGAACACCTAAAAAAGAGGAGAATTTCTCTGACTGTGGACCAATAAGTTTCCCCCTCTCATTAAATTGAATTTCAGGCAATGCAGAGGCCTCTGTAGTGTTTCCAAAGAGGCATTTTGTTGGTCCTCTACCCTTCCTTTGCACATTTATTGTAATATGGGCTTGGGTAGTTGCATCTGCCCCTTCCAAACCATGCTCTTGTTGTGGTTGTTCTTGCTCCACCCCATGATCTAGTTGTGATGGTTCTTGCTCCAAACCAGATGTTGTTGTGATGGTTTGTGTTGAAAATTTACTGGAAAACAAATCATACCTCTTAAGACAATAACAATATGAATCTCTTAACAAAAAATCTTGAAGTATTTATACAGGAAATAGAAATTTGAGAAATGATCATACCTTCCAATGGTTCATGCACATTTTTCTCAAAAATATGTGCATTAGAATCGTTGCTAATAGTAAAGAAACTAGATTCATGCTGCAATGGGGCAATGTATCCTCGTGCTCTCTTTTGTGGGTGTGTTTTGATGATGCCACTTCGAAAGGTATTATTTTTTTCGTAATGTGGCTTGACTTTGTGGTTTTACTCACTATTAAAAGTGATCTCTTATGATGTCTTTCAATCCCGTTGAATACCCACAAATATAGATTGCGACACTTGATCAGAGTTAGTAAGACAAATGTTAAAGTAGAAAATAAAGCACAATAATTGTTAAAAAAGTATTGATGTCCAAAACGAAAAATAATGTCTTACCTCGGTATGGATATTTGCAGATAGACTGCATAACATAAAAAACATTTTTATTAGCACATCCTTGCCATTTCATAAGAGTTCAATTCAGATCATAGTATTTTCAAGGGTCCATTTTTGTTATTTTAAAACAATACCCATCTCCACGTGTGCCAAAACAGAGTGCAAGTTATAGACTGAAATAATTAACCGAAACAATTAGATACATTTCCACAACATGTTACCTCCAAATGCCAAAAACCATGCAACATCACTCGAATGAATCAAACTACAAACCTTTCATTTATGTTCTCAAATATTGAGAAGTATGAGTTGTAAAGTTTTAGTGTAAAGCCACAACGACATTACCATTTCCAGGGAACAAATTGCAGGGTGGTGTGAATGGGTTCACATATAAAAACAGTTGAGAAGTTATTTTTCTTAAAGATAAACAATACACTTGTTATGTGAACAACTAGGCTAAAAAAAGTTTAAAACCATTTCTATGTAAACAGCTAGGCTAAAAGAACCATTACAGAAGTCCAATGGAAAAATAGATATTTAGAAAAAAGAATCTAACAGTAATCATGTTGAGAAAAACACTTGAATGATATATTGAAGCAATGGATGTCACGTGCATGTCAATAAAACTCCCCAAATCCATTGTGCTTATCATGCTATGGATTCCAAAAAAGGAAACTAAACAATAGAGGCTCATACTTTTCAGGAACAAACCCCAGTTCCTCTGGAATCTGTGCATATTCATCTTTATGTAACTACCTTCTAGCCTTCTACGCAAAATTTGTAGCATAACCCCCACCACTGCTATCTTTTGATAGCAATAAATTGTAGAGAGACCTATTGTGTCATAAAGCATCATTAAATAATGATTACAATTAGTAAAGGTTACTCTGCAATAGAAAATTGAATTACAGTAGTTTTTTACATGTACTTGAAAGTACCTCTTGGGTAGCCTATGATGGTCAAACAAGGTAAGATCCTAATATAACTTGCCCTTAAAGTGAAAAATCATAATGGGAACTAGTCTTGGGCAACTACGTAGTTGCATATCTGAATTTGCTAATGTGGTTGTTGTAATAGATGACAACGAGCATATACTAAGACCTATAGCTATAGGTGGAATGCCAACCAATACATAGGGTTCCTATGCTCAGACAAAGTATCAACTTTTATGTGATGTTGGAAGATGTGGGATACAAAACATTCAAGAAATCAATTTAACCAAAAAATCAGTCCAATAGCTAATTTGTGGAGTACCACCAACTAGTGATCCAACACATTAACAATAGCACAGTAATTACTCACTAACACCAACACAATGCATATGCATATCTTCCTTGGCAACAATCCAATAAAGAAGCCAACAAATGAATTTTAGTGTTGTGTTGAAACAAAAGCAGATTGGGAATGTGGCATTGGCATTTAAATATCAGTTGGGTGATTTGCAAAAGCAAATGGGTCTGTGTTTGGTACCCACAAATTGCATTCTACTATACAATTTACATACAGAAATTCACCAACCAAAGAAAGCACACAACATTTAGATGGCCATGTAATAGACATAAGGATGTTAGTACTGTGAAATTCCAAATGGGAAAACCATTATTTGATGGGAATTTTATTATGCTCAAGAAATGCTAAGATATGCAATCTAATCAAAGTTTTTGGTGCATTCTTACTCACTGACTCCCTATCACACACACGTTGTCTAAAGAGGCACAAAAATTTTTAAATGCGGCTTAGAAAGGTTGAGATATGAAATCTAATGAATTTTTTTGGTGCATTCTTACTCACTGAATCCCTATCACACATACGTTGTCTAAAGAGGCACAAAAAGTGTGAAATGCAACTTAAGATCTGTAATTGATTAGTAATTTTACCTAAGGATATGTGGAAGACATCCTTCAAGATGTGACAAGGATTGCTTGCATGGCCACTGAGGTCATTAAGTGTTACCAATTATGGCCTTGCAACATTCATGAGATGATGATCAAAGTTCTACAACCACATCTTTACTCAACTCTAATTGTGTACTTACACAAATTACTTTTCAGCCAGACCTAGGATGAATAAACCAAGTGTTTGCAGCACATGACAAGTTATTTGTGAACATGAAGAAGTGTGCATTTGGGTAGAATAAACTTGATTATCCTGGATTTTTGTGTGAACCATGTTAATTTTATGGTATATTCTATGCATAGAGCAGTTTACTTATCTTTCTTATTATTATCCATAGATTAGCAATCACATGTACATAAGTAAAGTGCAGATAGAACATTAAATGATCAATAGAAAGTAAGCCAAGACAAGAGACACAAGATGTGGCAGCTAGAAAGGGAAAAACCCCAATATGGGGAAACCCTTTGATCAAATCTTCTTTTATCTTCAATAATTCAATAGAGAGAAATAGTACATAAATCTAATTTACATCAGCAGCAACAAACCCTGGATTAGCGGCATCAACATCATCGACATCAACGGCATTAGTATCTTTGGCATCGACCAACATCATCATCATTGGCATCACCGACATCAGCATCATCGACGTCATTAGCCTCATCGGCTTCACCGGCATCATCATCATCGGCTTCACCGGCATCATCATCATCGGCTTCACCGACATCATCGGCTTCATCGACATCATCGGCATCAGCGGCATCATTGGCTTCACCGACATCATCGACATCACCGGCATCATCGGCATCACCGGCATCATTGGCTTCACCGACATCATTGGCTTCACCGACATCATCGGCGTTACCGACATCATCATCATCGACATCACCGGCATCATCGGCTTCACCGGCGTCATCGGCATCACTGACATCATCATCATCGGCATCACCGGCATCATCGGCTTCACAAACATCATCGTAGGATCTCTCCTCCTACTAAAACCCAAAGACAAGTAGAGAGAGGAAGAAATCCAAGTGTGTGTAGAAATGACTTGAAGTCCTCTTCTATTTATACTAAAGCGTAGAGGTTAAATAGACATGACGTTTGGGCTTCTTGAGCCTACATAAGTTGTAGGTCGGCTTGATAATAATTCCATAATCAAAATAAATTCACATCTCCATGAATACTTATCGGAATTGGATGATATTTAGATCAATCCTACACCTCTCGATGAGAGGAATCTAATAAAAATATTATCAGCCATGAGTAAGGTGACCCACATGAAGTTTGGCCCTAGTTTCCAATTTTAACACTCCATCTCAACTAGGGCGAACTTCGTCTGCAATCTATCTGTTGGTCGCTACTATTCATCCATCAAATGCACTACCCTATACAGCCTGACCTTTGCCTTGCTCTGCTCTATTCTACCTATTCTTCTTTATCTTGTTCTGCCCTGTATTGATTTGTACTGCTTTGCTCTGATTTTCTCTACTATGATTTGTTCTATTATGCTCTGCTTTTGTCTAAATTATGAAGAAGAAGAAATGATTGAGGATGTATCATACTGATTCAAAGTTAGTCTCAGAGTATGTACCACTGGTCCCAGACCAGTCTCAACCAACCTGAAGTTAGCGTCATAGTGAGTACAACTCCTACCACAGGTCCCAGACCAGTATCATCGTCCACTGAATCAAAGTTAATCTCAGAGTGCATACCATTGGTCCCAGACCAGTCTCAACCGACCTGAAGTCAGCGTCATAGTAGGTACCACTCCTACCACTGGTCCCAGACCAGTATCGCAGTCGCAGAGAGTGTACCACTGTTCCCAGACCAATCTCAACTGACCCGAAGTCAGTGTCATAGTATGTACCACTCTCACTGGTCCCAGACCACTACTGCATTGACCATAGGTCAGTCTCAGAGTATGTACCACTGGTCCCAGACTAGTCTCAACCGACCCGTACTCATCGTCATAGTGGGTACAACTCCTACCACTGGTCGCAAACTAGTATCGCAGTCTCAGAGAGTGTACCACTGGTCCCAAACCAGTCTCAACTGACCCGAAGTTAACGTCATAGTATGTACCACTCTCACTGGTCCCAGACCAGTACTGCAATGACTAGAGGCTAGTCTTAGAGTATGTACCACTAGTCCCAGACCAGTCTTAATCAACCCAAAGTCAACGTCATAGTAGGTACAACTCCTACCACTGGTCCCAGACCAATATCATTAATCCAAGATCAATGAAGGTCATCCTAGCATAGGGAGTATGGTAGATACAACGATGCGTCCATTGGTACTACTATGGTCCTTATCCTCATTTCCCTGCTCATTAATCAGATGAGAGGTACTTCCCATGAGTCTCAAACTACATGGATAGGATGCCTCGACATGAGAACTTAATCAATCCTGTCCTCACAAGATAACTAATCATCCTGCTACACAATTTCCATGGAGAACACATCATCCAGGCCTCACAGGAGAGCTAATCATCCTGCTACATAATCGTCATGGAGAACACATCATCCATACCTCACAGGAGAGCTAATCATCCTGCTACATAGTCGTCATGGAGAACACATCATCCAGACCTCACAAGAGAACTAATCATCCTACTACACAATCATCATGGAGAACACATCATCCAGACCTCACAGGAGAACTAATCATCCTACTACACAGGAGAGCGAATCATCTTGTTCCACAAGAGAGTGAATCATCTTTTTCACAGTGCGCACCACCAGGGGAGGGTGAGTCACCCTCTGGTTGTAGGTTGATCTAGTAAGAACCGCAAGCCCCTAGAGCTCCCAAAGCTTAATGTATGCAACATGCAGGACCCTTTTATAAGGGTCTCTCGACGACTCCAAGTCGTTCAGGAAAATCAAAGATTTGATCTTTCCCTGGGGCTCTGACCTATACATTATCTCAGTGCGATGGAGCCTTCTTGCTCATTGACTTACCATATCCCAGATAAGGCAGTATTTGATGTCTATCTGCTAGAGAAATCATTGAATATGGGATTCCTCAATAATCGAATCCCTTCTCTTGTTGTCCTAGAGAATCACAGTGGTATTCATCATGTGTACTCACTGAAGAGTTTCCACAACTAGGAAACTTCATACGAGGTCATACTCGTAGTTATGTATCCGGTCTTGGTGGTACTTATAACAACCGATTTCTACTTCATGCTCATCCATGATATCAAAGCAGAATCCAAAAAGAACCAGCACTGAGAATTTCTTTAGTGATTCTCCACAATGCCTCCCCAGTCAACATTCGAATATTCATGCAATTTTCATATTTCCGGCAGTGTATCTCAATCCATGAGAGGTTGTGCCCCGAAGATATCTCAGAGGATTCTTGGCACCAATTCAGTGAGGCTCAACCAAATATGAGCTCACCATGCTAACTCCAAAACATATGTCCAAACGGAAGTTCACCAAGAACATCAACGTGAATGAGTTTATGAAACTCAGAGGCATTTCCCAAATCTGATCTGACATCACTACCACATAACTTTTGAAAGTTAATATCCTTGAGGTAGTCATAGGCTTGTAGTTTATCATTCCACATTCGGGATCCAACTCCCTCTTAATTCTGCAAATGTAAGGGTCTGCACCTGTCAGAAATAGGTCATTCTTATGAGGTGCCAGTATGAGAGGTCTATCTTCCACAACCTTCAGGTAATGGTTTGGATCAGTTTCACTCCTAGTGAATCTCAGCTTCATAAAACAACTATCAATCCTCCCATACTACGTCTGGGGTGTTTTGCTTTAAGCCATAAAGGGCTTTCTTCCACCTATATACATGAGATTCCCATTCATGAATCTCAAACTCCACAGGTTGTTCCAAACCTGTGGACCCACTACATGAGGGGAATGGTCCCCTTGTAAGATTTTCCTTCGGTACATCTCAGACATGTACCTTCATGCTCTTTTTGAATTTTGGCATCCCTATCACCATCTGACTCACAGACCTCCGGTGTTGTGTCAATGGACATGGTCCCCAGTGGACTTCCTACAACTTGATACAACCCTGAACTCAAAAACATCTTTGAAAAAATCTATTTTCAAACACGTACTTTTCCATCAATGAGTGCCACCTTGTAACCTTTGACTTCCATTGCTGAAATGGACACCAGGTTCTTCTTGCGATCAGGTACATAAAATAGATTCTGTAAATGAATCGAGTTACCTTGATTCAATTGAGGGGTAACATTCCCTACACCCTTAGATCTGAACTTCCCAATGAAGTGATCTTTAAGTAGGCCATTAGAAACTTCCGCTGTGCCATTCTGATAATATTCTCTGCTTCCACTTCACCCTTGGTGAATTTGAACCCATTGATCCTTTTGTCTTGTCCCAACTGTTGTCGGTGATTGCTCTTTCACTCGTACTTGGGCACTGTCTTCACCTCAGCTCTAATACCATGTTAATTTTATGGTATGTTCTATGCATATAGCAGCTTACTTATCTTTCTTATTATTATCCACAGATTAGCAATCACATGTACATAAGTAAAGTGCAGATAGAACATTAAATGATCAACAGAAAGCAAGCCAAGACAAGAGATACAAGATGTGGCGGCTAGCTAGGGACAAACCCCAATATGGGGAAACCCTTTGATCAAATCTTCTTTTATCTTTAATAATTCAGTAGAGAGAAATAGTACATAAATCTAATTTACATCAGCAGCAGCAAACCCTAGATTAGCGGCATCAACATCATCGACATCAACGACATCAATATCATTGGCATCAGCTGGCATCATCGACATCACCAGCATTAGCATCATCGACGTCACTGGCATCATCGGCTTCACCAGCATCATCGGCTTCACCGACATCATCATCATTGGCATCACTAGCATCATCGACTTCACCAGCATCATCTGCTTAACTTGCATCATCGGTTTCACCGACATCATCAACATCACCGACATCACCGGCATCATCGGCTTCATCGGCATCATCGGCTTCACCAGCATCATCAACATTACCGACATCATCATCATCGGCATCACAGGCATCATCGGCTTCACCGGTATCCTCGGCATCATCAACATCATCATCATTAGCATCACCGACATCATCGGCTTCACCAGCATCATCGGCATCACTAGCATCGTCGGCTTCACTGGCATCATTGGCTTCATCGACATCATCAGCATCACTGGCATCATCATAGGATCTATCCTCCTACTAAAACCCAAAGACAAGTAGAGAGAGGAAGAGATCCAAGTGTGTGTAGAAATGACTTAAGTCCTCTTCTATTTATACTAAAACGTAGAGGTTGAATAGACATGACGTTTGGGCTTCTTGAGCCTACATAAATTGTAGGTCGGCTTGGTAATAATTCCACAATCAAAATAAATTCATATCTCCATGAATACTTATCGGAATCGGATGATCTTTAGATCAATCCTACACCTCTCGACAAGAGGAATCTAATAAAAATATTGTCAGCCATGAATAAGATGAACCACATGAAGTTTGGCCCTAGTTTCCAATTTTAACAAACCACGATGGACTAAGTATTGATCCAATGAAGTTTTCAACCATTTTTATTTGGCCACCACGAAAGATCAACCTTGACCTACAATATTTCAAGCAAATGGTGAACTATCTCAAGAATTATATTGCATAGTTTCCCCATGACATGAATCCTCTCAATGATTACAAGCACCTAGGATATGAAATCAGAAGATTACTAATTTTTTTCTACAGCTTGGTTGAGGCATCCTAACATGTATCACAGTGTTTATGATTACATGTGAATGATATAGTTCTCTTAATTGTGATTCATGTGGATGATTTGATTATCACTAGAAATAATGGTGATTCAATTTAAGTCTAAAGTCACAATTGAAAGATACATTTGAAATGACTAACTTAGATCTGAAATTTCCAATGTGGTTGCTATAGTAGATGACAACGAGCATATACTAAGACCTATAGCTATAGGTGGAATGCCAACAAATGCACAGGGTTCCTATGCTCATACAGAGTATCAAATTTTATATGATGATGTAAGATGTGGGAGACAACATTCAAGAAATTAATTTAACCCAACGATCAGTCCAATACCTAATTTGTGGGGTACCACTAGCTAGCACCGCAATTAGGCTTATTTTAATTGTCAGATAGCCACTAGGGGGTGTGTTCTTGTAACCAGCTACCCTCCTGTTCAGATCACACGAGAGCTGAGAAGGATTGAATGGAACCATCAGCAAACCCTAAATCAGCATGAACCATAAGTATATCATAAGGATAAGAGGAGATGAACCCATGATTAAGAGAAACATAAGATATGGTAGCACTCGATTCTTTTATGGTACTGTGATACATGAAATTTTTATGACACTTTGACAAAAAATTCCGGAAATCTATGTGGCTCTATGATGCTTCTCTATGGTTCATAACACATCTGAAGTATTATATCACTGTGGAATGAAAATTCTCTCCCATATATATTTTTGAGAATTACAAATGTTTCCAATGAGATCTACATAAACATGGCATCCTAACAGATTCAAGGAATCCAAGGCATCCAAGGTAGCCAAATTTTCTGAGGATGACAAATTGGCAAATAAGACAGTGGTCTAGACTAATAAAAAAGTATAAAGGAATATAACTTGCTGGTTAATATTTGTAAGGATCCACACTTATGGAGCCACAACCTAGTCTAGGCATTAATAAACCTTGATTATTGCATGCATATTGCCATTATCATTAGTGATGGTGATATTATGCCATGGGGTGATGCAGTGAATTAGAAAGCATTGTGAACATGATGATCATAGTGAGGTCCATGATGGCAACATGGACACCTAGTTGGTTAAAATGACAGGCTGCAACTATATGCTTTTATATATAATTTTTTGACTGTGTTCAACTTGGCACTCAGCTAGGGGTTTGACAATTCTAATATATTATTTTAGTTTTCTTGTTGTCCACATTTCGAGGATGGAACTTCCAAGTAGGGTGAGGGAGGAGCCATTCCTATTCACATCCTCTGGAATAAAATAAGTAACAAAGGGGCCTGGTTATGTGCTCTTGATTCACTTTTGCTGCACTCTGGGTTCACTACCTAGAGCCTAAGACAAAACATAACCTTTAGCACATTGAGTAAGTTATTGTTTGGTGAGCTCGATGGAATTACAATTTTATGCTAGCCTTGCTCAGCATTTAGATTACTTCTAGACCCAGCTGCATAGACACCATTTGTGGCAGTTTCAAGATCAATAAACATTAAATCCTATGGCATGTGAAACTCTGCTCTAAATTCATGTTGCCTATAAACATCTTGCTCCTACATATCCAATGCTTATGGGTGAAACTATGCTGCTAAAATGGATTCATAAATCCCGAGCCAACAAATTTTTTAAGGTTCCTGTAGGTTATAATCTGATTTCACATACTTCCAAAGAACCAGGGAGAATAAATCCTTTTGCAATATTTTCACATGAAGTATGCAATTCATGCAGAATATTAGAGCCATGAAATAGCAATATGAATGGTACCACAATGAGGATTCAAAAAACCTACTACTAAAATTATTGAAATTTCCCATCGTTGTATGTTACAACAAATGCTGAATTAAAAATACAACCTAGATTCTTCATTTCATCTCCATGGCATAGATTGAAATTTTGAATATTATAGTGTAGAATAATGATGGGAAAACCACCACAGGATAGTTGGATTGCTAAGATCTAGCCTCTGTTACAACGTTCATAAGGGTTTGATACTTATAAAAAGAGTAGCCCATAACCTACGCACAAGGGACCTTAACCTATGTCAAGGTTGCAGGTAGTAGTCCTACATTTTGTTAGGTGGGATATGGATGCTAGGTAGCAGCCCAAATTTTTGGTGATGATGGGATATGGATGCTAGGTAGCAACCCATATTTTTGGTGATGATGGATGCTGGTCATTCAGTATTAAGTATTTATAAAACAATCCTAAATAGTGCATCACCTCTTGATAAATGGCGGTGGATGGTAGCAAGCATTTAAAAAATATACTAATGATATCAAATGAAAAGTTATATGAAACAACTTATATGTTGAAGCCAGAAGTAAATTTATCTTATTTTCTGGTTGCAATATCAAAGAATCATCAAACACAACCATGACTAGAATAGATTTGCAATTTCTACTAAATAGTTAAACATATTTCTAATGTAACATACATTTTCAATCTCAATATGGCCGAGACAGATTTAGATACCAAAAAATTCAAGAAGACGGATTGAAAATTAGGTTAAAAAATTGCTTGCATTGTTTATTGATTACAACTTTTTTTTCGTCAAGGGTATCTCAGCCACCTGGTTACAATAGTATTTTTTTCGAGGATGGAATTTCCAAGTAGGGTGAGGGAGGAGTCATTCCTATTAGCATCTCTGTAAATTTTCTTACCATTTAGGGTAAGGAGCTCCAAGGAATTGTGGTTAGACATCTTGTACCCATATCTATCTGAAAAAGAGTTGAACTCAATGCAAGTTATTTCCCTCGTACAATTTGGAGAAGAACGGCCCATGTGGCATGAACCATTGGAGAAAGGATTCCATGGGAGGTGTGACTAGCCATAAAACTTTCCCTTTGGGCATGAGAACTTCTAATTGGCAATCATCCAAACAATTATAGAATTTGGCATCTCACACCCATTGTTGCTTGAGAAAGCATGCATGCACAATAATCCTATAACCATCAATTTCTCTTCTTGATGCTTGTGTTTCAGGATTGTAGAGAAAAGCTGTAGAAATGGTATTACTAATTAGAACTAGGAAACATAGAGCATGTTTTTCCACATTATAGGAAACACAAAGCATGTAATTATCTTGAACGCTATTAGCAACCTTGGATGTAAAGGAAAATCTAAAGGCACTTTGCGTATTCAAAATAGGTCCTTGGAATTAGAGAAAGTTGCTTATTCCAGTGAAGGTTGTTCTGGCTTCAAAAATATTTTATGATGTTTAGGGGTTTGTAAGGTTCATTTCTTCAAATCGACTCAACTTTGAATCAACTTTGGAGGACCATTAACTCCATGAAAATATATAACAACCAATTAATTTCATATCCCTTACCCAGATCTACATATTAGAACAATGTATATGACAGACCCAAACATATAAGAAACCCAAACATGCTATGGAGGACATCCAAACCAGCGACCTCTGATCCCTTCATCTTTGAGGAAAATATCAATTCGATCACTTTCTCTAAGGCTTCCGAAGGTTACATCTCCCTATAATGTACAAATTCACTATGACAACATACTTCTAAAAGGCAAGGCATCTATGATGACATTATTGAAGACGTCCAAATCTAGTAACTCTTCTTGGTTGAAAAATGTGAGTTCTTGTCGAAATCTACTATGGACAAAAAAATCATATGAACAATTGAGGACTCGATTTGGCATATTATTTGTCGTATTGGGAAATTAAACCACCTGTTTCCTATTAATTCATAGCAGATAAATGAACACCTATTTCAAAGCAGATAAATGAACTTGCATGGCTAAAGACACATGTGTCAGAGCAGATACATATGAAATGAACTAGCATCGCTAAAGACCGGGCTCTTCAATTTTTGAATTTTTTAAATCTAGTTTTTTAATTTTGACAATTTAACATCGTAAAGTTGATATCTATTTAAAATCATATAAATCAACTACAAACAATTCATTGTTATCAAATATAGATTTATTTTTTTAATAATCTTTATGTTATATCGATCTAAAATCACAAAAAAAAAAACTTCAAATAATTCAGGATTATAAAATATAAATTTACCTCTTTTGATTTCCTCTCCTCATATGCATGGCTTTTTAATTGATGGAAAAGCAACTCCAGCAAAGAGATTCCAACACATCTTCAAAAAACTTCAACTCTTATGGATAGTAACTTTACTTTTTCTATAGAAAAGCAACTCCAACAAAGAGACTCCAACATGTCTTCAAACAACTTCAACAAAAACACTCCAAAGTGTTTTCAAATAAAATTTCATTGAATAGGAAGGAGTTCTATTCTCAATTTAAATAAAATAGTGCTTAGAAAAAATGTAAGAAACCCTAAAAATATTGGTGGGAAATTTACATCCTAATAAAAATGGTGGGAAATCTAAACCTTAATTTCAACATTGAATAGGAAGGAGTTATATTCTCAATTTAAACAAAATAGTCCTAAAATATTATGGCAAGAAACCCTAAAAATATTGGTGGGAAATCTGAATCCTAATAAAAATGGTGGGAAATCTAAATCCTGATTTCATTTAATAGGAATGGGTTCTATTCTCAATTTAAATAAAATAGTCCTAATAAAATGGCAAGAAACCCAGAAAAATATTGGTGGGAAATCTAAATCCTAATTTTATTGAATAAGAATGAGTTTTATTCTTAGCATTGGATGGTTTAACATTTCGATGATTCGTGTCCTATTGACCACAACTTTTGTATTCATTATTTCTTTCATTGCAACACCTCTAGTAGATATTGATGGTGTTCATGAGCCTATTTCTAGTTGTGATAAGGGGATTAGGGGCTCCCTTATCACATCCCATAACCCCTAATGTGTTTAATCCCTTAGCCAAGGGGGCCCAAGGGTGTAGTTGTAGGGGCATTGGGACCAAATTTGGGGGTTCCTAACATTAGGAAAAGTGGAATGGCATGACCAAAAAGGTTGTGGGGGGGTATGTTATGGTGTATTGAGTGGGGCAAGGGGGTAGAAGGGTAGCATGGAGGGTAGAAGTCGGAGGTAAAATCATGGTTTACTAAGAAGGGTAGAATTAGAGAGTGAGAAGGGGACTTAAGACTTAATTTCATAAGGTGTAGGGGACCTATAGGGAAGGTAGCAAGAGAAATTGATAGGGGAACCCCAAAAGTGGTGATAAGGGGATTAGGAGACCGATTACCACAAACCATAAGCCCTTAACCCATAACTACTAAATTCCCTATCCCCTTAATCCCCAATCCATAATCCCTTAACCCCTACACTCACAACTCATAACCCATAGCTCCCTTGACTCATTAAATCTGAAGACACTAACCCCTAACCTATAATCCATGAACCAACTCCTAAGACATAACTCCTTATCCTCTTAACCTGTGACCCTTAACCCCTAACCCTTCACCACCTAAACACATTAATTGCTAACCCCTTAACCACTAACACCTAAATCCCTAAATCTTAAGTCCTTAACTGCTAAACTCAATTATGTCAATGTAGAATAATATACATAAGAGAAAATAAAATGATATTATCCATGTCAATGCTTGAAATATCCTTAAATTAGTCATGAGTGATGAGCCAGGGGGTTAATGTGGGTTATTATTAAAGTTACATCATGTTTAAATTCCTTTTACATTGTGAGGTTGTTCTCCAATAGGGTTGAAGCATCATCACAAGGAAGCATGACACATTTTTGTGGGGGAGCAATTAAAGTTGTAACATAATTCAAGTGATTTACACCAACTCCAATGTAAATGAAATCAATGTATGTTTGTGTCAAGTTGTTAGAGAGGTTATTTATAGACAATACATTCAATGTACTTAGAATTCATCTTTGCAGGGTCTCGACTCTAACATGGATTTGTACCACGAACACTTCATGCAAATGAAAGGGGGACTTTTTGTTTAACCACATACACACAACTAGAGCACTATATGTTGCCCTTCAGACCCCCCTTCGTGTGCTCAAAGTGAGTTTACATTCGTGTCGATTTGAAACTAAAGTTAATGACCTTCCTCTTCTTAATACCATCATATTTTCACTTGTGCAACTATGCTTCCAAATATGTGAACTCAACAATAAAAGAAACCTTAAAATACTTGAATGTCTCTCAACATGTGAAAGAAGTAAACCCTTACTCGAGTCTTCCTTTGTTGGGAATTTGGGCTTTTTGTCACAAGAAATCTCCTCTTCTCTGGAAAGAGGACATAAACGAGCTTTTTAATGTTTCTAAATGGAGTACTCTTCACCTATGTCCTTCTCCTTTACACCATGTGATACAAATGCCAATTTTCTTATTCTTGGCTATGGTGTTCATGAACCTATACATAGTTGTGATAATGGGATTAGGGGCTCCCTTATCACATCCCATTACCCCTAATGTGTTTAATCCCTTAGCCAAGGGGGCCCAAGGGTGTAGTTGTAGGGGCATTGGGACCAAATTTGGGGGTTCATAACATTAGGGAAAGCGGAATGGCATCACCAAAAGGGTTGTGGGGCGGGGGGGGGGGTATGTTATGGTGTATTGAACAGGGCAAGGGGACACAAGGGTATCATGGATAGTAGAAGTCGATCGGAGGCAAAATAATGGTTTACTAAGATCTATAATCCTAGCATTAGAGAATGATAGGACTTAATTTCATAGGGTCTAGGGGACCTAGAGGGAAGGTAGCAAGAGAAATTGATAAGGGAACCCCCAAAAGTGGTGATAATGGGATTAGGAGTCCAATTATCACAAACCATAAGCCCTTAACCCATAACCACTAAATTCCCTATCCCCTTAACCCCAATCCATAATCCCTTACCCCCGACACTCACAACTCATAACCTATAAACCCCTTGACTCATTAAATCTTAAGACACTAGTAACCCCTAACCTATAATCCATGAGCCAAATCCTAATCCATAACTCATCATCTTAACCTATGACCCCTAACCCCTAACCCTTCACCACCTAAACACCTTAACTGCTAACCCCTTAGCCACTGACACCGAAATACCCTAAATCTTAAGTCCTTAATTGCTATACTCAATTGTGTTAATGTAGAATAATATACATAAGAGAAAATAAAATGATATTATCCACATCAATGCTTGAAATAGCCTTAAATTAGCCATGAATGGTGAGCTAGGGGGTGAATGTGGGGCACCATTAAAGTTACATCATCTTTAAATTCCTTTTACATTGTGAGGTTTTTCTCCAATAGGGTTGAAGCATCATTAACAAGGAAATATGACACATTTTTGTGGGGTAACGATTAAAGTTGTAACACAATTCAATTGATTTACACAAGCTCCAATGTAAATGACATCATTGTATGTTTATGTCAGGTTGTTAGAGAGGCTATTTATAGACAATACATTCAATGTACCTAGACTTCATCTTTTCAGGGTCTCGACTCTAACATGGATTTGTACCAGGAACACTTCATGCAAATGAAAGGGAGGCTTTTTGTTTAACCACATACGCACAAGAGAACCGGATGTTGTCCTTCAGATCCACTTGGTGTGTTCAAAGTGGGTTTACATTTGCGTCGAGTTGAAACTAATCATAACGACCTTCCTCTTCTTAATAACATCTGATAACTTTTTTTAGAGGTATATCTTCATTTGTTGTTGGATTCGTAGAAGCTTTGAGGGATTTGAACCATGTTTAAGGGGAAGGGATTCAGAAAGGTTAAGTGGTTCGATTCAACTAAGGGTTATGGTTTCATAACCCCTGATGATGGCAGTGAGGACCTGTTTGTACATCAGACTTCGATTCACTCCAATGGGTTTCGATCGCTGGACAAGGGAGAGGTCGTTGAGGACACGGTCGAGCATGAGAATGGTGGAAGAACCAAGGCCCTAGATTTTACAGGGCCTGATGGAGCCTTCATCCAGGGTAACAGTGGAGGAGGCAGCGGTGGAGGCCAAGGAGGTAGTAGAGGCGTCAGGCTCGGTGTTAAGTGCAGCAAATAGGTGGCCACGACCAGCCGCGGAGCCATTTTTTTGGCCAAGTATTTGGTTAATCCCGTGAAGAGGGGTTATTGGGTTAACAAGATCGGGAAACCCCACATCGTACCTGTCAAGGTCACAGGTAAATGTGGCTCCAGAATAGTCAGAATGGTGCCCGCCACTAGAGATGTCGGGATTGTGGCTGCCCACGTGCCTAAGAAGGTTCTGCAGTTTGTTGGAATCGAAGATGTATTCACCTCCTCGCGAGGGTCGACCAAAACTCTCAGAAATTCTATCAAAGTTGTCAAGACGCTGGAGGAGTACCCACAGACTACAATGCTTAATGGAGACATTGAAGTTGCACGATCATGCATGACCTACAGGACAACAGAACCCCCTTCCTTGGTAACTTCTAATCGCTTTCAAATTTTTATTAAAACCCCTTCAGGGAAGTATTCCTTGATTTGGGTCCTTGCAATAGACTATTTTATGAACCTGAAGAATATCATCGTCAAACAAATTGGCTACCCTGTTAGACTACAACATCTGTTGTATGGGGGCAGAACCCTATAAGATCTCAGATCCATTTTGGATGACAACATTATGTCAGAATCTACTATGACACTCAACCTGAGGCTACGAGGTGGTGCAACAACTTTCAGTTCAACAAAAAAAAACAAAAGGAGGCAGTGGGGCAAGCACAAAAACAAAAAACAACACAGATCCACAACAGAAGCACAAAAATGGAGGAATATCATTCAAGAACATCTTACAAGGGGGGAAACTCCTACGGTGGTCCCAAAGAAAGATGGAACAGAACCCAGTCCATACATTGTGGAGCAGCTGAATTATATCCCAGAACTAAATATAGATATACCAGAAACCGATGAGTCATGTAATAATTTTGAATCACACGCCATCATTTGTCGATTCAACTGTTTATGGCGAAAACCTTTTGAACTTTTCCATTGGATATTCACAAGCTGGACTCTACACTGTGAGATCCACCTCTATTCTAAGGGGTTTTTCATTGTCAAATTCCATTCAACAGAGATAACAGACATTGTGCTACAGGAGGGACCATGGTTTTGGGGATCTACGGGCCTCTTCATCACACCATGGTTTTCAGAATTCGATGCCAATACTATGGTTGTTTCTAGGATGCCAGTTTGGGTCCGTTCACACAACCTCCCATTACACTTTCGGGACCATTAGGTCCTTGCTGGTATATGCAACAGCATTGGCAGATATATTAAAATGGACACACAAATAGTGGAGGAAAGAATTTTTACATTCGCATGCATCTGTGTGGAACTAGATCTCAGTAAAGGCTTACCAGACCGCATACAACTGAAGCATAAACAGCGAAGCTGGACATAGACACTAGACTACAAAAACACAACATTTAGGTGCAGAATATGCTGCCAAATAGGACATCTAAAAAATACATGTCTTGAAGACAAAAAGGACATCTGAAGAAAGAAGAAAACAAGGAAACAACACAAGGGTTGGCAATTCCCCCCACCAGTTCCTAAAGAGGAGGAGGATTTTGATGTGGAAGAGCCCATACCAAATGAGAACAATCAAATAGACAAAGAAGCAGAAATCTAGGAGACATCTCCACAAGGATCTATGGAATCACAACCGAAAAAGATGCCAGACATAATGGAAAATAGTGGAACCAAAAGACTACACACATTAGACACCTCTGATTCTGACAAGGAAAATCCTCGACCAGGTGGTGAAAATCCACATCAACTTGTATCCACGATGTCGTCTCAAGGGGAGTGCTACAAGGTCGAGAAGAAAAAGGGGAGGAAAACATGATTTTCTCCCCATATGTACATTAAACTTTTTATCAAACCTCTAATATGAGGTCATTTGACTTGCAGATGAAATGTGACTTAGCATATACAAAATGTAATTTTGTTTTCATTAATAAAATTACAACTTTTGTTACGGGAAAAAAACATCTGATAGCTTTTCCACATACACGAGATAAAATTAAAGGATCACCTCATGTGTAGATGCCCCCATTTATTATGAGATTCAAGGGATGTTCTGTTGTCTTTATCAACACTTGCTTGGGTTGTTATCATGGTTGACTGCAATTTGACTGCAAAAAGTCGTAACAATTTTCTCCCTCCTTTCATCGAGTTTGACTGGCGAAGACCGAACTATTTTGAGGATGATTTATTTCTGATTTGACCAACATTGACTTTTTGGTAAGGGCTGAAGTTTGCCTGCATAAATTGACAGGGTTGTTTTGACTTTGAATTGGGCAAGTCAATTTGATTTTTGTACTCTCTCTCTACTGAACTTTTAATATAATAATAAGAAGAATTGATCAAAGGGTTTTCCCAACATTGCATTTTTTCCCTGGCATCTGCCAAATCTGGTGTCCTCTTGTCTTGGCTTGTCTTCTGCATATGTTTTTATGTTCTATCTATTTTTACTGTTAATGTGATTAATGGTTAATGTGATTGCTATTGAAAATCTAAATTGAAATTGTTATTGGACTGCTTAAGGATCATTGGAGTAATTGTGCTAAGCATAAAACATACCATTGTTAACTAAAGTTAACAGATTGTCATCAAAACCCCTACAATTCCTGTCACATTGATCATTTTCCATATAAGGTATACAAATATATATGTAATTCATGTATGTATCATTGGGTTGGTCACATCTTGCCTTAACCATCTATGACACTAGGTGTAGGAAGAGTTTCCTTTAGCTACCACATTTAGCTGGATATGTATGATCCATGTGTATATGATATTATGTCGAATGTGTACTATTTTTATTGTGTTCACTTAAACACTTTGTTCTAACTCTTGATGCTTTGGCTGTAAGATTTAATATGAGTTGTTCCATGGTGTTTCAGAATTTTTCTCATAGAAGTGTGTCATCTTGATGGTTTGGGTATATTCTTGGTGAGTTGAGTAGGTGCTATACATTGATCTTATTATACCCCTTATTTCCTTTAGTCAAAATTTATCTTGTGTATCTCTTCATAACACATGTGAAGGCTTTCTAAGCTATAGCTAACTTCTAATAAGGTATTTTTCAACTCTGAGTAAACTTCCTCAAAAATAATGATCTATCTATAGCTATTTAATTTTATTAATAACATTATTTACAAATTTAAACATATTTTTCACCTCTTTAAAAATTGATAAATATTTCCCTTATATATAAAGCTAGTCCATTTTCCCTCCTTATTTAAACATACTTATTCCTCATATAACTTTTATTTCTAAGCCTCATATAATTTTTATTTAAACATACTTATTCCTCATATAATTTTTATTTCTAAGCCTCATATACTCTTTATTGATTGCTTTATTAAACTAGCATTATCACTTATCTTCAAACTTCTACGTGAGATGACCTCCTTACCTCCTTTTGCTCAAATAAAAATAAAACTTAATGAAAAAGTAAGGGACCGTAGCTATTGCTTTAGAAGTTTTTAAAACCAATTAAAATTTGATTTTGCTGCTAATTTGAAATCTAAATGGACCTATTAAAATGTATTTTTCCGCCGCTATTCTCTTTTGCCAGGTTCGAGACGCGACTATTCTTCTTTGCCAGGTTTGGGACTGAGTTTTCTCTTTCTCTGCTCATAATCTTTATGATTTTGCAGTAGATACCCTACTATGATATTCAATTATTCGCCTCCCTAGACTAGACTAGATTTCAAAGCGTGTTTTTATATCGGATCTGGGTTGTTGATTTGGATTTGGAGGTTTCGCTGTAATTCGAAGCAAAAAACATGTCATCCGCATATGAAGATAAATCCGAGAACCCTGAGGTGTATGGATACCTTTGAAAGGTATTTTTCTGATCTCATTTCTATGATTTTTATTGTTAAAATTTCAAACGATTTAAACTTGTATACCAAATTATGGAGAAGAAGGTAGTGTTAGGATCGGCAAGGGTTTATAAATTCAATAACATTTTTTCCGTGATTAGCAAGACCAGGCATTCCTGTGGCATTATGATCTTAAAACATTTTGGGAAATTCAATGGTGATGTGGATTGTTCAAGAGGGTACAGTTGCTTCAGAAGTTCTCCTATGATTGTGTTGCTTCTTGTGATATATGGATCTACTTATGCTGGTCTTTACTATGTTCCTTTCTCTGCTACCATTTAAAAAATCTTTGAAAATGCTGCACTGTTGTAGTGAACAATTCTGAAACTAAATTGTAACACCAAGACACATAATTTCTAATTGCATTAGAATAAAACATAATTAAATAACAGTCACACAATCACAAAACAAAATTTTTCTAGAGAGCCCAACTAGGAAGACCCTCTCCTTGATTGATAATTTTATTGATAGAGAATGAGAAATGGATTTATTATTATACAACTTTGTTTCACTAGAAACCAATCTAGTTTCTTTGCTTTTCCTAAGCTTGAAACACCTGCAAGAGACTTCATCTACTTCCCTCAATCCATGTGCATAGGCTGCTCCTATTTAACTAGGAATACCGTTGAGTTTCCATGATCTTGGGTCTAGAATAGAATCTTAGAATCTCCATGAGGGCTGACACCTATCACTACTGCATGTCGCTTCTTCTTCAATGAATACGGGCTGATCCAATCTACTCTTCTAGGTTGGCCAATCCCTCAGCTCCAATCTACCTTCTAGTAGCCTCTTTTGTCCATCAAAGAGCTACGCGTATGCTCCCAAAACTTTAGTGGTCAAACTCTTTTTATGAGTACTAGTCATGGAATACTTTGGGTAGCCAACGAACTATCCTCCATTAGTCCAATGGTAACCAATCCAATAACTACAAGATCTGCTCCCAGGAAGGACATTCAACCATCAAGAAAAGTCCACCAAATGGCTCCCACAAGCTTCTAGTCAAACTGATCCAAAACCGATCCAATAACAAGGATCCAACACCTATAAGAATGTACCAAAGTACATACCTTTGCTGACTATTTAAGTGTTTATGTCTCTATTGTCAACGTTTCCTAGTTAGGGCTGTTGAAGAATCTAGGAAAAATGTAGTTTATGTGATTCTTCTTAGCATGATAGTTATTTGTGAGCTATTTTATCTTTAGCTTATTAGCATAATCTTTTCTTGATATCGTTAGTGTGTGTATTTCTTACTTCATCAAATAGATACCAAAACAAAGAGACAATAAGACACGATGTTGGTTTTCTGTCAGGGCCAAAACCTCTCCTCTTGAGAGGAAAACCCTTTAATCTCTTCTTATAGATTCTTTTATTGACCAATACCAAGACCCTTGACAAAATACTTGACTCAATTCTTCTTCAAGACACTTATCACTATCTCTTACACTCTTCGACCTTCACAGTCTTCCTCCTTCACACTGTATCACTTTAGTCCTTCTTCGCACTATTATTACACTGTCACTAGGAGAGTCTTGGTCTCCTTTTTCTTCTTTTGCAACCCTAGACACAATCCTCAACCTTCACTGATCTCTTCTTTCGGTCCACGATAGCCTCTCTGTCTTAGGTATTCTTTTATGACCATTCAACGCATGATATAGCCCTTAATTGTAGCTGTCATTGTCTTAGAACAAACTTTGATCCTTCGCTTAGATGACAGACTTAGCCCATGTTAAATTTAGGTATGTTCTATGCTTAGAGAAATTTAATTCAATTTTTCATATTAGCTCAATGACAATATTCAGATTAGCAATCACATCAGCATGACAGTAAAGTGCTGATAGAACATATACATAAACAGTAGAAGACAAGCGAAGACAAGAGGACAAAAGATGTGGCACCAGCCAGGGACAAACCCCAATGTGGGGAAACCCTTGATCAATTCTTCTTATATTCTTCAATAGTTCAGTAGAGAGAGAGATAGAGTACAATGATTTGAAGTCAATACTTGACTTGCTTAATATGAGATCAAATATATTCTCCATAACAATGACACAATGAGGTTGCAAATCTAATACCAAGGATTGAAGATATGTATCAAATGATAGCTTAGAACAACTAAACCAATTACCCAAAAATACTGAGGCTTTCCTTCAATAAGATTCTCCTACCTTTGTTGCTTCACCGATCATGACAAGGCTGCTAATCTGGCACCTTTCATATGCAACAAAGGCTGATGTATTTCATGGCAGACTTGGTCACTGGTTATGACACAAACTTAGTGTGCTACAACACCCTAAACACACGCAACATTCCACTTATTGACTGTGGCTATCTTTCATATGATCCGTCCAACCACACGCTGCCTTATAAGGCTGCTATCTTTCTAAATGCAACACTTAAAGACCTCCAACTGCTGGCTATGGCCTGCGACCTAGCCCAACAGTGGACTGGAGCTTAGGTCCCTTCAAACAAGTGATTCAAACAATGTTATACAACAACCCCTAGCTCCTCCTTTGTGCAGATTCTCTTTCCCAGCATACCGAGTTCAAGAACAACTTGATCATGCCCAAAACAGTCCATGCTGTGACCTACAACAATGTGACCCTTCATGCTGATGAGATATTTCCTTTTTGTTGCAGCTAGGTTCACTTTTCTTGCTGTGTCTAAGGGTCTATTTCATGTTGTGATAAGGGCTCCTCTAACTGTGGATTTAGGCATTCACACGCTACTGGTTAGGGCCTCTTCAACAGCGGCTAAGATCAACTCCTTTAGGATTACGGCTAGGGAAGCATTAGTCCTTCCTTGACAGTAGATTAGGGCACAACTAAACAACAACTTGAACTTCTTGTTTGGGCTACTGCTAGGGCATCTTATTACAATGACTAGACTTCTTCCTTGAGCTGCGAATATAAATCCCTCTTGACAACGTATTGATCTCTTCTTACCTGCAAAATGATCTCCTCATAAGACTGTGGCTAGGGCTCTCTTAGAAGACCCTTTCTTCACTATGTCTAGGGATTCTCCCTCTTGATCTCTCTAGCCACCAAACCCAAACGAGTGGAGGGAGATCTTAGGAGAAGTGTGTGTACAAAATGACTTGAATTCCTCTTCTCTTTATAATAAATCATTGAGGATAAGTTGGGGTAATTTGGTTGTTGGCCGACCTTGACAAATTGTCAAATAACATAAATAAATTCATATCTCCATGAATACATGTCGGAGTCAGATGATCTTTAGATCAATCCTACACTTCTTGACGAGAGGAATCCCAGAAAAATTATGAGCTGGCATAGATAAGAAGACCCATATGGAGTTTGGCCCTAGTTTCCAATTTTAACACTCCCTCTCAACTAGGGAGAACTCCATCTGCTAATCCATCTTTTAGTCAGTAATTTCTGCCATTAATGCAATTCCTTGCATTGCTATGCTCTGCTGAACTATGAAGAAGAAGAAGTGATCAAGAATGTATCATACCATTCTCTACTGACCCAAAGTCAGTGTCATAAAAGAGTGTCTCATACCAATCTTACTGATCCGAAATCAGTTCCAATTGATCCCAGATCAATATCATCCTAGCATAGCGAGTACGGTAGTACACAATGCATCCATCGGTAGTACTATGGTCCCTATCCTCATTTCCTTGCTCATTGGCTAGATGAGAGGTACTTCCCACGAGTCCCAAACTGCATGGGTAGGATGACCCAGTAGGAGAAGGATGAACCACTCATCATGCTTACATGTCGCCAGGGGTATCCCATGGGAAGGCTAAACCACTCATCCTACCTACCTGTCGCTAGGGGTATCCCAGGGGAAGGCTGAACCACTCACCCTGTACATAAGAAATCACTAGGGGAAGGTTGAACCACTCAACCTGTGATTATGTCTCACCAGGAGAAGGATGAACCACTCAACATGTGATTGTGTCTCAGCAGGAGAAGGATGAACCACTCAACCCGTGATTGTGTCTCATCAGGAGAAGGATGAACCACTCAATCTGTGATTGTGTCTCAGCAGGAGAAGGATGAACCACTCATCCTGCCTACATAGAAAACCACTAGGGGAAGGTTGAACCACTCACCCTATGGTTGCTAATCACTCCAAGAAGTACCCCAAGCCCCCCGGAGCTCCCAGAGCTCAATATCCATATCATACAGGACCCTCAGGAGAGGGTCCCTCCACGACTCTTAATCGTTATCGGAAAGTCAAGAATTTGACCTTTCCCAGGGGCTTCATCTAAATATCAACGACTTGCACATCAGTCCCAATGTGATGGAGCCTTATTGCTCCTCGTTGTACCATATCCCAGATAAAGTGGTACCTGATGTCTGTGTTTTGGGAGTGATCATGAAACATGAGATTCTCTGATAATCAGATCCCACTCTGGTTGTCATAGAGGATCATGGTGGTATCCAACACGTGTCCAAATAGCTCACTAAAGAGCTTCCCTAACCAGACAGCTTCACCCAAGACCATACTCACAACTATGAATTCGTTAAGATCGGAATCTACGGCCAAACTCCATGTGGGTCATCTTATTTATGGAAGTTGATATTTTTATTGGATCCCTCTCATCAAGAGGTGTAGGATTGATCTAAATATCATTCGATTCCGATAAGTATTCATGAAGATATGAATTTATTTGTGTTATGAGACAATTCGTCAAGGTTGGCCAACAACCAAATAACCCCCACGTGTGCTTAACATTTTAATATAAAAGGAGGTGACTTGATAGTCATTAGAAAACACTTCACTCTTGATTTCTCTCCACTTATTTTGGGTTTTAGTGGAAGAGAATTATAAAACGAGGAAGCCCTAGATGCAGTAGGGAAGGAGCCTAAGCTTGAAGTCTAAACGCAATCCTAGAAGATGCCCTAGCAGGCAACACACAAGAAGAAAAGGAACTCATTGGAGGCAAGGGAAGCTCTGTCTTAGACGCAAAAAAGGATAAATGAACAACGTGGTAATAAAGGTCTGTTTCATGGGTCTTTTGGAGGGTCGAGTTTGCTGTAAGGGAGGCTGAGGTAGCTCCCTAAAGGGCCAACACAAGGGAAGGTTGTTTCAGCTTGCGTAGAGGTGTTTTTGGGTGCTAAATGCATTGGTGAAGGGCAATGTAGGATGCTATGGGTAGGCCGCAAGCCCTACGAGCTGTTTGGAGGGAAACGTAGGGTGTATTGAGGGCTGTCTACACCCAAAACAACAGTGAAGGGAGCCACCACTTCTCCTTGGGTAGGCCACAGGCCTTAACACCAAATCAGGGCATGTGTAGGACTATCCAAGGGTATTAAAGTGCTCAGATCAGCAACGTGGAGGGAGGGGATACTTATGGAGGAAGCCGTAGTTGTTTAAGGGATTCTGTGGGTATGTTTTAGGGCTGACTTAGGCCACAGTGGTGCCCTAACCAGAACACAGTCATAACAATAGTGGTACTTGGTGCAACAGTGGTACATTGGTGCAACAATGATACATAGGAGTAGCAATGGTACTTGGTGCAACATTGGTACAACAATGGAAGCATCAATGAGTAGATGTTGTACAATGCAACATAGTGCACATAGGAGCAAAAATACATAGCATGATGTACAGTGTAGCATAGTGCACATAATAGTATTGATAGTGCAGCATGGTGTAGATTAGTATTGTTGGACATTGGTGCAACAATGGGACAACATGGTAATGATGGACATATAGCAGCAACAAGAATGTATTGTAGCACTTGGATGATGAGGTATTGCAACAAAATGATGATGAGGTATTGCAACATGCATTTGGGTGCAACATAGTACAATGAAGATCTCAACATAGTGCAACAGTACAATGATGGATAGAGTCATGATTAATGAAGCATGATGAGATGGAGCATAGTGATGATGGGTGCATCATGGTGCAGCATAGTCAGGTGCAACTTGATGATGAGGTGCAACACAATGATAGGTGATGGAGTGACCTTGGAGAATTAGTTGAAGCAACATGTATTGAACCGAGTTCAGCTACCTCATGTATCATATTCTTCGAGATGATCTATGCTCTTATTTAGATAAGTCAAAATGTTGACTTCTGTTGTATATGTACTCTCTCTCTCTCTCTCTCTGCTGAACTATTGAAGAACATATAAGAAGAATAGATCAAGGGTTTGCCAACATTGGGGTTTGTCCCTAGCTAGCGCCACATCTTGTGTCCTCTTGTCTTGGCTTGTCTTCTGCGATTTATGTTTATGTTCTATCTTCAATTTACTATTATGCTGATGTGATTGCTAATTTGGAAAATATATTGAGCTAAATGTGAAAATTAAAATAAATTTCAATAAGCATAGAACATACCCAAAACTTAAGAAAATATGGCCTCAGTGGTGCTCAAAACAACCGACTTCTGCTTCCTTCTCATCCAGGATATCGACGCATAACCTAAAGAGAAACAACACTCAGAAGTGCTTTTTCGATCCTCCATACTGCTTGCCCAATCAGCATCAGAATAACAATGCAGCCTGACAACTCTAGTAGTGTATCTCAGTCCATGAGTGATTGGGGCCTGAAGATACCTCAGAAGATTCTTGGCACCAATCCAATGTGAGTGATGAGGCTTAGCCATATGTTGGCTCAACATGCTAACTTCAAAACATATATCCGGACGGGAGTTCACCAAGAACATCAATGCTACTATGAGTTGATGAAACTTAGATGCATTTCCCAAATCAGGTCTAGCAACACTACCACATAACTTCTTAAAGTTAGGCTCCATTGAGGTAGTTACAGGCTTGTAGTCCACCATTCGAAATTCGAAATCCAACTCCCTCTTACTTTTGTAAATGAGAGGGCCTGTACCTTTCAGAAAGAGGTACTCCACGTAAAGTACCAGAATGAGAGATCTATCATCCACAACCTTAAAGCCATAGTTTGGATCAGCTTCACTCCTAGTGAATCTCAGCTTCATCAGATAGCTATTAATCCTCTCATTCCATGTTCAGGGTGCTTGCTTCAAATGATAGAGAGTTTTCTTCAACCTGCATACACGAAATTCCTGATCATGAATCTCGAACCCCTCGGGTTGTTCGACATCCATGGTCTTGCTATTACATGAGGGGAATGGTCCCCATGTAAGATTTCCTTCGGTACATCTCAGACATGTACCTTCATGCTCTACTTTGAACTCAGGCAACCCTGTCACCATCTGTCTCATATCAGGTAGGGCCTTACAATGAAGATGGGCAGATCTCTGGTGACATTGAAGAGATGTGGCACATGACATGGTCCCCAATGGACTTACTGCAACTTGATACAAAGTGCCAACCCTGAACCTAAGAGTAAAAGCATTTTTAAAATTCCTTTTCCAAACATGTACCTTTCCATTGATGAATGCCACCTTGTAACCTTTGTCTTCCATTGCTGACATGGACACCAGGTTCTTCTTGAGATCAGGTACATATAGAACTTTGTGTAAATGAATTGTCTTTCCCTGATTCAATTGAAGGGTAACATTCCCTACACCCTTTACGGGTATAGGGTGTAACAATCCCTACACCCTTTTAGAATGGCTCCACAGGCTTGCGACAACCTTGTTTGAGGAAAGTCCACCCATAAACAAGCCCAAATCACTCCAGACCTTGACACCTACTCCTCGTCACTCCTATATTGCAATTCGGTCACCAAAACAACCCTAATAGGCCCTCATATCCTCGCTGGTTTCCCTCCTTTTGCTGTGGCCAATACATAATAGGTATCCTTCCTTCAATGAGCTCTTCTTTTGTTGTATTTCTCACTTTGGATGAGTGAAATGACACTCTAATCACCTAATATTGATATCCAATATGAGGGCTCCAACAAAAATTCATCATAGGGCTTGACAAGCTGTCATAAGGCTTATTAACATCAAGTTGATGTTGACCTTGTGCCACCATGCCCACACATAACTTTCAAAAATTCATAACTCCATTTCTACAACTCATAATCAGATGTTTTTTGATGCGTCAAATTCGTCTCAATGAGTACTATCATCCTCATCCATCACATGTCGAAATGTGTCCACGGTTTTGGCCCAAACAATGATGGGTGCAATGTTAAAATTCCTAAACTCGGAATCCCTACTACAACAACTGATTAAGCTTCTCCTATTTGTTAATTACTGAACAAATTATTCACTACTTCCTACAACAAATATCGAAACTAATACACTGCAACCACCCCTTAATTAAATTATATGCGGAAACAAGACACTGAGAAAGAAAGAAAATAGAACACAATGACATCATTATTTTTGGACAAATGTCCCTGGAAAAACCCAATGCGGGAAAACCGGTGCAACAGAACTAAAGGTTTTTATCATCAAGCAATAGTAATTTTTGAATACAATCTCTAGATGCCTTCCCGACAATCTAGTTACAGAGAATATCACTAAGAGAGAGAATTGTGATATTACCTCACACTATACTAGAAATACCGGCTAATTCAACCCATGAATGAACAAACCCTAGTTTCCTCTGTGTTAGCCCAATGTCACACTATGTAGGGACTGTGTCACTTCCCCCGGCTAATCGATTTTCCTCTAAGATTCAAACTTTTTCTCTCCCGGACTCACACCTCGGCTTCCAGTTTCTGAAATCGAACTCTCCAAAAAATTTATGGATTCCCTCTAGGCTTCTGTGTTGCCTCTGTGTGGTCCTACTTGGCCCTACATCAGCCTCACTAGCTCTGTGCTGCCTCTACTATACCTTTCTCTACCTTCTCTATTGAGTATTCTCAGGAAATATTTCCATTCGGATAATATCACTGCCCCTCAGTGCAAAACGCTCACTTCGAATTTCTCTTTGGCAACTGCTTCGCTTTAGAAATTCGATCTTTCGAACTATACTCGATGTGTTAGCCAAGTGCCCATTAAGCCTCCTCTTATAATCGTCTCATTCATCACTCAACGACCCAGATTAGATTCTAATCAATGGCTAGGATCATATTGAATTGATCTCCACCTTCCTCTAGAATCTTCACCCATAGTTTAGATTAATACCCATTAATTATTTTAATTTCTTAAGTTTATACTTAGGGACCCATTAAAAATAATTAGTTATTTTAATAAAACTGTCTCCGGTGGAATTTCCCAAAACAATTTTTGTGTATTGGAGAATGCATGTGTCTAAGCCCCTCACTATAAATTTTAAGACTTAGAGCACATCCGATGCTACCAAAAATCAACACTCCCTCTTAGCAAGGAATGTGCTCTAGCAATGCTCCCTACTAGAGCATCACCCTATTCCGTAACATATCCTTTTGAGATGCCGATGTCTAACATCCTGTCCACAAAATACTGTGCAAATGTTGCATCTGTACTTTTGTTGACCCTGCCACTACCAACATTGCATTTTTACTGCAACTCCCTCTGAAATTCTACATCCGTGTTGCTATTGGCCCTACCCCTACATATTTCTCCAACTGCTACTGCTATTGCATCAAAAATGGAAAAGCATCCCAAATACTGAACTAAATATGTTCAGTATGATGCATCTCGTTTCTGGATTCTGACTTGGTGTTAGCCTGGAGGATGACAAATCTCGTTCATTGCAAGACCATTATTCATATATGTTATAGACATATTTGGGCACTGCAACCCCAATATTATATGTCGATAAACCAAGGGCTCTTTAACCGCTAAAAGTGTTGTTTCATACCCTAAAGGATCATGGTCAACTGATTACATCATTCCCCAAAAGTTCTACTTGAAAAACCACTCAGAACTGGCCAAAACTGGACCATACTAACTACTCCACTGTCAAGGTGTGATGCATACTGACTCCTACACTAGCCATGTGTGATGCATACTGAAGAAGCCTTCTGTGGGGTGCGATGAGCGAGAATGGACAAATGTCTAAGACAATTTTCTAAGTGGATGCTCATGGAATCTTCTAGAAACTTCTCCTATGACATTTTCCTCTCTGAATTCACCCAAGGATGAGTAAGAGATCTAAGAAATTTCCAAGTGGAACCAAAAAATACAAGTGGAATTACACTAATAAAAAACCCAGAGATGACTCACACCCTTGTAGACATCTATAAATGGATCCCTCATTTGAGAGATCTAAAGGCTGGAATTTGGTAATTTGTAAGGAAGTGCTGATAGTTTGTCTTTGAGAAAGGGCATTGTATTGTTGGGTGATCTTGCTTTTCATGAGGTGAAGAGGGCTTTGATGCTGGATCAGACAACTGGGTTGTAATTCTCCCTTCTATTTTAATAAAGTTCTTTTAGTTTTCCTCCTTACAATCATGTATTTGTGAATGTTGTTATTTGTGAATTCCATTGTATGTTGAATGTATTTCTAATTCTGCATTGCTTATGATATAATAGATCAAGATGCTTTGATGGTGTTTTTTTACTTTGTCTCTATAGGTATTCTCTGATTGGGATAAGTAGGAGAAGAGGCGTAAGCCCTATTAAGGGGGAGAGAAATCAAGCAAGGAGTCAAGCGGAAGATCTAGGTTGATCCCTTTGCTTCTCTCTTATCTATCATACATAGAGGAAATCACAAATTGCTTTGATTATTTGTTTCTAGGATAGTTGCCAATCCTAGTGGGACTAATAGATCGAAAAGACACTAGTTTTCCCAGAAAAAAAATGGCAACTCCACTGGGGATAAAATAGTTTGTTTGTTTTTGTTGATTGTTTGTTTTATAAACTATAGACGGAGCCTAAACTTAGCCAGATAGCCTTCGAACTGCTCTTGGTTTGCAATTTCAAAGTAGATGAATGCTACTTCAGTCAATATTTGGTTTAATTTGTGATCTGAACATATAACTTACAAGCATTCTACATGCCCTGTTGGTAGCTCAATAACCTTCCAAGATCATACTCCTATACTTTGTTCTTTACTGTCCATAATAGCTCAGCTTAACTCACTAAATTCATCTTGAAATTTGAGCCAAAACCTACCTCAGTTGAGCTCCCTGGTCCATTGCACTGTCTGTCACTGGAAGCTAGTATGCATCGCACTTCCCGAGTGTAGCAGGTGAGATGCATCCCTGTTTCTGTGAAGCACAGGTGCGATGACTGAGTAGTCCTATTTCTCTCCTTGAAATTTGGGTTTTTTGTCCTTGTTTTCAGCTCTGTTCAATTGTTTTGCTGCTTATGAATAGTATCTCATTGCTGAAGCCTCCTTGGTTTACATAGTTTAACCTCCATTGATTAGGATTAGAAAATGTTTTTATGTATTTGTCCATCATTTTCAATCCTTTGTCGAAAAGTTGCTTAAATCGAACTGTCGTTTTGGTGCAAAAAGGTGTCATAATTGTCATTTTGTATCAAAAAGAGAAGTGTCGTTGAGTCTTCCTTCCTTGGATAGTCGATTGAACTTTTTGTCATGTATTTGATTTGATTTGTTGATATTTTGAAGTGTTGAAAGAATTTTCTATTCGAAATTGAAAAGTGTCATTTAGTATTCCTTTCTATTTTGAAAAAGAAATTGTTGAAATGTCGCTTTGAAGAAAATATTTCAGATCTATACTTAGTTTTCCTTTTGGAATTCTTCACATTAAGGGGAACGAAAAACAAATACATGCATTTGCATTTGCATTTAGACTATGTGCGAAAAATGATTTAGGAAAAGTGCATTTAGAGTGTGCTCTTTGCTCTTTGCTTGAAATAATTGTAATCTTCTTTCCTTAGTAGCTAGGATTTTCATTGCTAAAAATAAACAACGATTGTTTATCATTTTAGATTACATATTTAGGAATTTTACATCTACATCACGTGGTGAACCATTGAAAGGAAAACTTCTATACAAGATAAACTCTAAAATAAATTTCAATGAACTTAACAACGCTTTGTAACCTAACGCAACACATCTAGAGGTCTAGGCTAGAGATGTGTTCTGGCATTGTAAAATCTAGTAACTATCATTTTCATTGAAGGTTGGGTGATTCCTCCTCTTTGATACGCCAAGTGCTAGCACGGACTTGTGCTCCCCGTACCATCACGTATATATTAGGAGACCACAATAGGCTTATATCCTTTATCCATAGGAAGCTGTGTCTGCCACCCTATCGATTGCAATGCACCGCACACAACAGTCGGGAAGATTGACTGCCATACATAAGTCCTTGGTAATTTCTCTTTAATTTATCACCAAGGTGTATTTTACAGTTTTGTGATTGGTTTGGTAATTCCTCTATCTAGATCTCCAGAGTAGTCACTTTCATTCCTTTTCGACTCCTTAAAAGAAATGGTCCATTTGAGCACTTGTCACTTCAGGTTCATTAAAAATCGAAGGGGAATAGAGTCATCTTTAGCTTTTTCTCAACTCTTAAACACTGAAAAAGAAAAGTTATGGCAAAGCGTCATTAGAATTTATTAATTTCGGAATAACATCCCTATTCCTTTGTTGTTCTTAGGTTGAGATAATGGAGTCCACCAATCAAGGAATCCCTTTGGAGGGGATTCCTAGTCCTTTTACATCTTGGGGAAATATTGGTGCACCTCATATGGCCACTTTGTCCCTTCCAAGACTTACTATTGGCCTGCTCGTATGGCTATTCTCAACCTCTCTGGTTCAAAATAACGTGATTCCTCAGCAATCGAATCAGTATCCAGTTGATGTTAAAATTGACCCCTCGCCTTCTTCTTTGTTTGTTTCTCCCTCCCCTTCTTCCTCTTCACTTGGTGGAAGTAGTGATGCTAATAACCAAGTGATTGAGAAGAAGAAGAATGGGAAGGAGAAGAATAAGAAATCAGTTAAGCGAGGGGGCAAACATGCAACATCTGGTGAAAATCTGCGCAACCTTCTAAACCCAGATATCCTTGCATAATCTGTATAGGAGACCATTATCATCGAGATTGTCCGTGCATTCCTAGGATCTTGAGAGAATGGTCCCCCTGTTCGCACCAACTGGTGTCATCAACCTCTGCTGATCATGTTGATAATACACCATCAAATAGTGATAGTGAAGTCCATGGACAAAAAGGAAAAGTCACAGTTCCATGTGTGTTATGTGAAGGGAACCATATAATTCCCCGTTTTCCTTTTTTGGGAGAGGCCAAAAGAATCTTGCATAACTGTCCTGCTTCACATCTGTGACTTCCACTTGGATACAAGAAAATCTCCCCTAGTCCTCTACTAGTTGAAAATCTGACTGACTTAACTGAACTGTCGGTCGAAACACCTATCATTGAAAGTGAATCTTCTGAGTCCATATCGGACCAAAGTTAACAGGTTGAAATGGCAATCAACCTAGTTTTGCCTTCAGAAGGTCCACCTTCAGATGATACCACTCCCAAAGAGAGTAAGAACGATATTGTTCAAATTCTTTTTGTTACTTTAGAGTCCGATGAACTTGGGGGCAATTCACCCGTTCCTTCACAATATGAAGAGAATCTCCCAGTTCCCGCGACTCAAGGGGTTAATTCAACCATTTTTTCAGTACCTCCTCTAAGCTATTTGGTTACTTCCTTTGATTGGAATCAACTAGAAAGATCCCGACTTCCTTCTAATGTACCATTTCGGATCATAGTACAAGCTTACAAAATGATCGTGTCTGGTACTATCATAGATGAAGGGGCTTCAGTGAGTATCTTTTCCTCAACTGCTTGGTTCACCATCGCTCATGCCTATTACACAGAATTTGTCAAGCTTTAACAAAGGAACCACTAGACCATTAGGGATCCTTCCCAAGTTGCCGATAACTTTGAGAAGGAAAACCATTCACTTGAACGTGATGGTAGTCCAAGGACAGTTAGATTACAATCTACTCCTCAGACGTGACTGTGTTTACAACATGGAAGATATTGTTTCAACACTCTCTCGAGTGATGTGTTTCCTGCATAAAGGAAAAATTGTCCAACTTATTGACCAACTTTCATTTCTCGGTTCAAACACAGCTCCAAGTCAACCATCATCCCTAAATGGTCTTTTCGCATCAAGAGTATCTCTTCAACCTTCATTCCATCCACCAAATTACCATGAGTAGTCTGGTGAATGTAATGAAGCTTAGGGGGCATGTAGCCTGGTCTGCTTAGGTAGACGAACCCAACTGAAAAGATAGGTTTCCCTGTAGGTTATGTGATTGGAAGTGCCGTCCCACACCATTCACCTTTGTCTATTTGATGGACAAAGCCAAGGAAGTGTTTCATCAGCTCCACTGACAAAAATAATACTGCTTAATTGCAGTGACTGCCATATGGTTACCTGGAGACTCTCCTTTTCTCGATGCCTGGGGGCATGCAACCCTTTTTATGCAAGCAGAAAACGACCAATTTCATTTTTTAGCTTTTTAGTTTTTCAACTTCTTAGGTTAGGTGATTGGTCTAATCCACCATTCACCTTTGTATGTGCTGCGGATGAAGCAAAGGAAGTGTTTTGTCTAAACTACTGACAAAACCATCCTACCTAACCTTAGTAGTTCCTTAGATTTTTAGTTTTTCTAGCTTTTAGTTTGGTCATTTCTAGTTCGCTTAAAAGGAGAAAATAAGGAGCGATGTTTCCACAAGGTTCAAGCTCGGTAAAAAATAAACCTGCCAAATGAGAAATGTTTCCACAAGGTTCAAGTTCGTTAAAAAATAAACCTGACAACTGGGCATAGTTTCTGCGAGGTTCAAGCTTGTTAAAAAATGAACCTGCTCCCAAAATGAGCAATGTTTTCACAAGGTTCAAGCTTGTTAAAAAATAAACCCGCCTATAAGCATAGTTTCCACTAGGTTCAAGCTCGTTAAAAAATGAACCTGCCTTCACAGAGCATATGATCCCCCAGAGTTCAAGCTCTTTAAAAAATGAACCTACCTTCGATAAATAACCTTTGTGATTATATCAGCCTTTTGAGCCTTGGTTGTGTTCCTGCCATCACCTCCATTCTTTTGGCCAATCATACACTTCCACTTGATTGTTTACCATTTTGAGGAATAGCTGCAATGACTGGTCTTGTTAGCCACCCTCTTCACATCACCATGTTTTGAGAAGTTCCAAGCTTACCCGGAACCAGTTGCTACCTTGAAACGCCACTTGTTCCTAAAAAACGAGTCTCCTTTAAACTCTTTTTAGACTTGCTGAATATGAAAAGATTGTCGAGCTATTAGCCTTTCCAGCTTGCTAAAGTGATTAGAAGTGCCATCCCTCCTATATATTTTAAAATTTTCAGATCTGAGGGATTATCTCATGAAAATGTTCGAGCGCTTGTCTTTTTCGGCTCGCTAAAGTGATCAGAAAAGTCATCCCTTTTGTATTATTTTAATATTTTTCGGACTCAAGGGATTATGCTACAAAAAAGAATTGTTGGAGTTTCCTTTTCATCCCTTTTCAAACTCTTTAAACATGAAAAGGACTGAGTTATCTTTTTCATTAAACTCATTAAAACAATAGCGACAAAATTGTTGACCCAGACAAGAATGAGTTTCATTGTTGTTAGACTCACTAAAACATAGCGACATGTTTGCTCGAAGGGAAAATTATAGAACAAGAACATGTTATCCTCATCAAGCTTGACAAAAATAAAGAGGTACTCGTCAGCAATGACTGGGAAAAAAGGGAAAAAAACTTGAAGAATTTTATTGGTAGCAGGTCGCTCTTGAACATGGCACTTTCACTCCATCACCATGATTGAGTCGATGTTGGGTTATTCCGTTCACCGGTCATATCACCATTGGTCCTCCATACCATCCATATTTTGGGGTTAATGCTACCAATCCATCTTAGTGTCACTGATATGTTCAAGAGAAGTTATTCAGAGAATTCACCATCGAGTTAATGCCTCATCCACTGCAATACCTTCACCCTCCATTATTCATGACTGCCATTCTTGAACCTTATATCGTCAGATCATTTTCACCTCCAGAAAATCATTTTCTTCGTTTCATGTCATAGATGTGGGATACATTAAGGCCCTCCTACGATGGGTCACTTCTTGTCAACATCAATTCATTATCCAAGAAGTTGACTTAGAAACAACCCTTTCAATACTTTGAAGCTTGCATGCCTCAATGGCAAATTTCTCACTTCCAACGACAAGTTTACATCAATGGCCTTCGACCGAAAGATTTTGCATGGTGTTCTACATCGGATCATATATTCACACCACGTGAATTGTACTGTAGCACCTTTAGGGTCATTATCATCATTAGTGATTCCTCTTGTGCCTGTTAACAGCTTACATTATTGGCTAGTAATCAGGGGATGTATTTCCATGTTCGACTTCAGGACATCTTTTCACATGGATTGACTTGTACATCGGGCGAAGATTGAAAGAGTTTGAAGACCTCGAATCTAGTTTCATCCATTCGGGTTGCAATATATTCAGGAATATAAAGACATCAAATGTACACAGAAGCTGCACAGATGATCGTCCAAGCTAGGGATGATAACTCTACATGTAAAGAATCACCAATCTGCAACTTCAGACGATTATCTGTCCTATCTACATGAAAATGAATTTATCAAGCTAAGCATGGGAATGCCCGCCGCATCTATATCATGAACATGATATGATGATGATGTATTGTATTGTATCTTATATAGGTCACCTTCTAGTTCGAATACCTTGGATCATCATGATAAAGAATTTCACCCGACATCAAAATATTTACGACTTCATGCTTTAGGGGGAAACTGTTATAGACATATTTGGGCACCACAACCAAAATCGTATATGTCGATAAACCAAGGGATATTTAACCCCTAAAAGTGTTGTTTCATACCCTAAAGGATCATGGTCAACTGATTACATCATTCCCCAAAAGTTCCACATGAAAACCACTCAGAACTGGCCAAAACTGGACCATACTGACTGCTCCACTGTCAGGGTGTGATGCATACTGACTCCTACACTATCCATGTGCGATGCATACTAAAGAGGCCTTCTGTAGGGTGCGATGAGCGAGAACGGACAAATGTCCACAACATTTTGCTAAGTGGATGCTCATGGAATCTTCTAGAAACTTCTCCTATGACACTCGCCTCTCTGAATTCACCGAGGGATGAGTAAGAGATCCAAGAAATCTCCAAGTGGAACCAAGAACAACAAGTGGAATGACACTAATCAAAAACCCAGAGATGAATCACACCCTTGCAAACATCTATAAATGGATCCCTCATCTGAGAGATCTAAAGGTTGGAATTTGGTCATTTGTAAGGAAGTGATGATAGTTTGTCTTTGAGAAAGGGCATTGTATTGTTGGGTGATCTTGCTTTTCATGAGGTGAAGAGAGCTTTGATGTTGGGAGGATGATGCTAGATTAGACAGTTGGGTTGTAATTCTCCCTTCTATTATTAATAAAGTTATTTGAGTTTTCCTCCATACAATCGTGTATTTGTGAATGCCATTGTATGTTCAATGTATTTCTGATTCTGCATTGTTTATGATATAATAGATCAAGATGCTTTGATGGTGTTTTGTTAATTTGTCTCTACAGGTATTCTCTGAGCCAGATAAGTAGGAGAAGAGGTGCAAGCTCTATCAAGGGGGAGAAAAGTCAAGCAAGGAGTCAAGTGGAAGATGCAGGTTGGTCCCTTTGCTTCTCTCTTATCTATCATACATAGAGGAAATCACAAATTGCTTTGATTGTTTGTTTCTAGGATAGCTTCCAATTTGCAATTTCCTCTATATATGATAGATAAGTGAGAAGAAAGGGACCAACTTGGATCTTTCACTTGACTCCTTGCTTGACTTCTCTCCCCCTTGATAGAGCTTGCACCTCTTCTCCTATTTATCCTACTTAGAGAATACCTGTAGAGACAAAGTAACAAAACACCATCAAAGCATCTTGATCTATTATATCATAAGCAATGTAGAATCAGAAATACATTGAACATATAATGACATTCACAAATAACAACATTCACAAATACACGATTTTATGGAGGAAAACTCAAAGAACTTTATTAATAATAGAAGGGAGAATTACAACCCAGCTGTCTGATCCAACATCATCCTCCCGGCATCAAAACCCTCTTCACCTCATGAAAAGCAAGATCACCCAACAATACAATGCCCTTTCTCAAAGACAAATTATCAGCACTTCCTTACAAATTACTAAATTCCAGCCTTTAGATCTCTCAGACGAGGGATCCATTTATAGATGTCTGCAAGGGTGTGAGTCATCTCTGGGTTTTTGATTAATGTCATTCCACTTGTTGTTCTTGGTTCCACTTGGAGATTTGTTGGATGTCTTACTCATCCCTGGGAAAATTCAGAGAGGCAAGTGTCATAGGAGAAGTTTCTAGAAGATTCCATGAGTATCCACTTAGAAAACTGTCTCAGACATTTGTCCATTCTCGCTCATCGCACCCTACAGAAGGCCTCTTCAATATGCATCACACCTGGCTGGTGTAGGAGTCAGTATGCATTGCACCCTGACAGTGGAGCAGTCAGTATGGTCCAATTTTGGCCAGTTCTCAGTGGTTTTTTAGGTGGAACTTCTGGGGAATGATGTAATCAGTTGACCATGATCCTTTAGGGTATGAAACAACACTTTTAGGGGTTGCTCATAGGCAGGTTGCTTTGAGGTATTTGAAGTCTTTAAAAATTTCACAACCTCAGCTTGATGTGGACAATATTTAGTCCAATGGTCATCGTCACATATGAAACATGGTTGACGAGGTTTCTTTTGCCCAATAGGGTTCTCAGAAGATTTTTCAGGAGGTGAATCTTCCTGTTTCTTCTTAACATTTTTCCCTTAATTTTGAGTTGGTCAAGTAATCCGCAATCGTGGAAGAAAGTCAATCAAAACCCTATCGTTCGCAGAGACTAGCAAGTCAACCACATTTGACTCTGGAAATGAAACCATTCCGGGAAAAACTGCCTCATTTAAATGAGTCCAATTCACCTGATTTATTTGAAACTTGTGTTTCAACATCATCAGAGACTACAATTACTTTGATCATTTGTGGTACATCTGCATTTAGAGAAGAAGTTCCGCAGTTGCAAGAGGACATTAGAATTTCTCCTAGTGTAACGATAGACACTTTTATACTTGAAACAGCTCTAGATAGAGCTGATCCAGAGAATGAAGTTCACTTACCTGAACATTTGGAAGTTGAGTTCCAGAATTCAGAAGGTGTCACCCCTCCGATATCGGTTACTACAGAAGCAATACCTTCTTTGGCTCCAGAAATATTTTATGGACGTGACGGTCTACCTCTTCCACCTAGACTAATTGCAATAGAAGAGATAGTAGATGATCTTCCATCCAGTACCCCATTGCATTTTGGATCTGTGATCCACTTATATCCTTCTACCCCTTGTTAGTGTCGGTATCTTCATCCCTCCGTGAGAGATCAAATCCTCTTGTTGCATTTCATATTAGGTGTCCTGCCTATTCATTTGCATTCCATTAGGCGCATGGATCATCTGGCGCGAGTGGCTTTCCTACAGTTTCCCTCATGTGATTTACCTGTTGGTTCATGTTTGCTCATCAAAAAGCATATACAGTCCTCTTTTTGTATTAAAGGTTGAAAAAGTCTTTCTAGCATTTCATTGTCAATTAGGTCTAGGGTTTCATTAGGGTTTAGTCAAAAAATGTGTCAAAGTGTCTAATAAGCAACCAACAGGCCATGAGGAGGTTTCAACATCAATAAATTTCATCGCCAAGTGTTCTAAAATGTGTTTTTCCTCAAAAATCTGTTTTGAGGAAAAAACAGAGTATTTTGCTTTTATTGTACAAAAAATCATGAAATTTTGATTTATTCATTGCATAGCACTCCATCTGCACCCTGGTTTCTTTCCTTAGCCTAGAAGCTCCAACATCTGCAAAACAGGCAAAGCTCAGGTTATTTAGTGCATCACAAAACCCAAAAAGAAGTGAAAAAGTCCAAAAACAGAGTTTGAAATAAAGTCATTTGCAAAACATTATGAAAGTGGGTTTGGCAAAAATAAAATTTAAAAGCTCATGTATAAATCATTTCTCCAAATGTTTGAAGTTCATCTGTACTCCAAGAGAAAAGAGAAGCAAGGCAAAACGATTTTTGTGAGTGACTGTGAAGTTTGGGTGAAAATCGTTGTAAGTTTCCGGCGCGGCCCACTGGGCAGGAGGCGCGGTGCACTCACCAGGCATGGCGCACTGGGCCTCAGAATCCTGTGTTATTTTGCAATGGCGTGGCGCATACGTGGGGCATGGTGCATTGGGTTGGATGCGTGGCACACACACCCAGAGAGCCCGAACACTTCCCAAACTCGCTCCAATTTCCCCAAATCGCATGCCTTGGTCTTGATACAAGTAGGTAGAGCCTTCAATGCTATTTTCTATCCAAGTTTGTTGATTGATTGATGGTGTGTGTTACATGGTGAGTGTTTAAAATCAACCAAACCCTACCCTTTGAAATACCTCAAAGAAACTTGCTTCTAGGGTTTTGATTGACCGTTTTGCCACCAAATTCACTCCCTTACCCCATTTTTCATTGATTCCCTTATTCCCTAAGTTCCCCCTACCCCCTAAATTCACTAATCCCCTATTCCAAATTTCCTTTTCCAAACTCTCAAATATAAATCCCCAAACCCTAATCCTATACAAAAACTCCCAAAAACATCCCATATTTCCCTAACTAAAATCTATCCCAACATTCCCTAAATTCTCCACTATTTTTCCCCTTACAGTCTCTCATTTCACTGTTTCCCTTGGTGGCACATGTCAAACACATCATCAAAGGCAGTCCAAGACAGTTTGACATATCAGCACCTATTTCTCCAAGACAGTTTGTCCACCAGCAGATATGACATCTGATCCTTCATATGATTATGAAGAGGAGACCCAAAGTGACTCACCTACAGAGGGACATGCACCCAGGAGGCATATCAGAGAAGAACCAACCACCCGTGCTGAATTGCAGGCATGCCCTCTTGCCATCTCTTGTTTCCAACATCAGTCATGTTATGAATTTTGCGAGAAGGTTACTAGCATTCTGTTTCATCATGAGTTGGATCGTTTCTTTGTACTGCATTTACATGGTGATCAAGCCACTTTAGTTGGTGTCACTTTCACATTAACACCAGAATCCATTTCATTAGCAACCGGCATACCTAACATTGGAGAGCTATGGGACAAGAGGCAGAAAATTGACCGGTAGCATTATGAACCGTATATTAAGCCCAACTTTTTGAGACATCTCAAGAGAGTGTTTCCTTTTCAGTACCTCAAAGATGAATATGCTCCTTTAATGAAATTGATCATGAAGTATTTCAGCTGTGAGGGCTGGTTCTCCCATTTATATGCTTATCATATCAGGATGCTCATGCATTTTACCAGGGTACGGATGATGAACATCCCTTACTTCATGTGCCGAAATATCGAAAGGATGACTACTCTAGTGCAACACAAAACTCCCCAGCAGCAGTTCAAGAGTATTTACCATTTTGCTCTCATCAAGATTATGGTCATCCATCAACTTGGCTTACAGGGTATCTCTTGGGAGGAATTCATCTCCCGTGAGTTTTTCACAGTTCCTTGGGGATCATTAGAGGCTTTGCATGGAACAGGTGGACCTTCTTATCAGCATGAGGGTCATGAGACACAGGTCGCCAGTGTGCCGGTGTTTATTACTTATCAGAAGGGCACCAGGTAGTTGTTCACAGCAGCAAAGCGAGTGTTATCTCCACCTGGGGTGGAAGGGGCCTCGCTTCTGACATCCACAACACAGGTTCAGGACAAACGCAAGAGGCCAATGCAGGATGAGGGGCCTTCAGGTGAGCATGACTTTATTCTTATTGAGGATGATGATACAGACATGGGCCCGCAAAGCACAAATCTCAAAGAAATCATCAAAGAGAAGTACACAGACATCAAAGCCTTGTCCCTCAACTTGGAGAGGGCTAAGTGGATCATAAAATACTTGGAGTAGAGGAATAAGAAACTTGAAGATCAGCACACAATCATGGAGTTACAAAACATTTGGGAGAACCGCCAAGTTGCCCAAAGAAGGAGGGTGGAGTTCACTTCACTAGAGCGGGAGATCAATGCCGATTGAGAGTCTTGGCTCGAGGGAGTCAATATCCACTTAGAGAGCTTGTTGGAGAAGGCCAACATGGAGAAAAACTTGTTGAGACATATGGTTTTTCACTACATGGCGAGGAACAAAGTTTGCAAGGTCTGAATCAGGAATTTAAAGGCAAAATTCAAGACGGCTTCAAAGAGGCAAAAGGAGCATGATCGACTTCGGATTTTCGCTGAGGCTTCCTTGGACAAACATATATCTTAATAGAGAAGGCTCAGCCAAAATTTCAAGAAATTTGGGGCATTTTTTTCATTTTGACAAATTTTGGCACCAAAAAACAGGAAATTCCGCCCTATGCGCCGTGCCACGTGGCGCTCGCTTTTGCTAGGAGGCTCCAAATTCAAAAAACTCAGCATTTTTGGATTTTTCATGAAAAATTATGCTTGGTTGTTCATGGCCAAGAAATTTGGGTAGGTTTTGAGCCCTCAAAAAGGTCAAAAACACTCAAAAAATGACCTCACTGCTCCTATTTTGACACACAGGAAGCAGTCTTGGGAGATTTGATTTTTGACAGGACAAATGGAGGCCAAATTGCAAAGTTCCACTTGGGATGGAAAGTAGACAGGAAAATATTTCCAACAAGCCTACTTGGAGCTGATTTGGAAATCAGGAAGGCCTCCACAAGTGGGTCTAAACAGGCATGGAACATAGAGAATCCGGGGCGGCGCATAAAGGAAAAATTGCCAGTTTGACCAAGTTTTGCTCTGTTTTTCGCCCAGTTTTGGCCAGTTTGACTTTTTCAATTTCTTATTATCAAATTATGATTTAATTTCATGTACATTGATTTATCATGATTTAAATATGTTTAATTTTCACTTGGTTAGGTAGATTCATCAGTTAAAAGGTTGTTTAAAACTGAATGAATCAGTTCCCTTGTTTCTAGAGGCATGTTGTTTCATTGCCTGATTTCTAGTTCCTAGTTTAGAATCAGTTGAATCAACCCCTAAACATGTGAGCTCGACTGTATAGGCTAGGATGAGCTATAGTTTTTCTATATTATGTATTTTTTTCAGTCATTTTCATGGTTGGACTCTTGAGAAAGCCTTGAGCTTCATTGTACACTCATATCAATATTTTGGCTAAGGAATTGAGACCAGGATTTGTAGTACTCCTTGGGATCCCTATGGCATTTGTTTTCGTGCAGTGCTTTCTTATGTCTTTGTGAATTTATTCATGTGTTATAGGTATCATTTCTCTTTATTTCTTCTCAGCTAAACAATAGCTAAACAAACAAGAGTGTAAGTAGAATACATTGAAAAGTGTAGTGCTCTACTTGAAGTTTGCTTTAGTTTTTTTTTATGTTTTCCACCGTTTGGAGAGGATCCATGGTTTCTCTTGCCCTCTCCAACTCCTCCTCTGTCTAAATCCATCCATCTCACTTGACTTAGAGTGCCAAATTTAGTTGCCTACCTTGCCCCATCAAGATCCCTGCAGGACTGTGCCTCATTCCCCGCACCCCAAAATCTGCCTTCTCATCCGAGCCAACAAGTCATCAATTCATTCAAAAACCTCTTGCACACATATAACTAGTCCAAGATCAGTAATCAAATCAGTCATCTCAAGCCTTTAGTGAGCATAGTTAGCTGAGATTGACCCGGAGAGAGCCCTCTCCCGACCTGGTAGGGCTAGCTACTAGGTTGAGCGTGGTTTGATGTGGACCTAGAATCTTACCTTTTCAGGCCCAAGGTAAATCTAGGCTCTAACACCCCTGATGTTAGTTCTTTTAATCATCCTTCATCGCAAGTTCCTGTTGAATCGCTAGAAAATCTTTTGGATAAGCTAAATATGTCTGAACAACCATCAACATCTAGGACTGTATCATTTGATACAGCTACGGCCAAGCCTCCTGCTGCCGTTCCTACAATGTTTGCGGGTATACCATCTATCTCAACTAGTTACCAATCACTAGCTGGAGTCCATTTAGGGGTTGTTTTGACAACATGGTCTGTTCCTATTTGTTCATTCGCAGTCCCATCTGGTATTTCTTATGTTGAAACTCAGTAAGTTGATCCAGCATGCCAGTATCAATTTGGGCATACCAGTCTTCAAAGACAAATATATTCTTTGAACACTGGACTGCTGCCATACGGAGAGCAATATGCTTTTTCATTTTTCCCTCCTAGAGAACAACCATATGAGAGTTTACAAAAAAATTCAGGTCAAACTGGAATTACATCCAGTGGTTGGGTACCAATACTACCTCAACAACCAGGGGTTGTATATTCAATACGACTGACCCAACCTGTGTCGAATATTCCCACTACACCTGCTATTGTAACTGTGTCGCAAGTACAAGCACTACCTTTTGTGTGTCAACTTCAAGTCTCTCAGGTTGTAATACAACAACCTCTTGTCTCTACGACTCAATCAAAACCTCAGGTTAGTGTTTCCTTACCTGGAATGACTCAGGCTTAAAAGGGTATGACTACTCTGCATCTTGGTCAATCTTCCAGTATTGAGCAACATGAAATGGTCCAACAACCATGGCTGGTACAATACCAACAACCACAATTCCAACAAACATACTGAGGACCTGAGCAACAAGGCTTTGTAGGTAATGGACAACCGCATTTTCAAAATGGTTATCAACAACTATATTATAATGGTTATGTCCAACAATCATATCAAATCTATAACATCAGATACATTATGCTGGTATGCAAAGACCTATTGCTCGGGTGATTCCATCTTATCTTGGGTATGCTCCACCTAACCTGAATCAGTAGTTGCCTTTTGTAGCAACTCTAGAATTACCAGATTTGAGCCAGCTAACGAATGATCCAATTTCTTACGGCCCTTGGTGGCCAGTGATTCCTCATAAACTTCCCTTCGATATTCCTAAATTCAATGGAAATCTAGGTGAGGATCCATCAAATCATGTAATTACCTTTCATTTATGGTGCTCATCTAACACCCTAAATGATGATTCGATTAGGCTTCACCTTTTTCAGAGAACACTCACTGGTCCGACAACAAAATGGTATATTGAATTGCCTAGAGCTTCGTTCGATAACTTCAGCACCCTTGCCACTACCTTTTTAACCCATTTTTAGTTACCCATAAGGTATGAAACAAGAACGGAACTCCTTACCAATTTTAAATAGACCACCACCACTCACATATCTGATCATATTCATGAATGGCAACGTCATCATCGAATGGTAAAAATGTATGTTCCTAATCAACATTTAGCTGAATGGTTTATTAAGTCCTTATTACCTTCTATAATAGAGGACGTGGCAAAAGGAGGAGTTGTCACTGAAGAGCAAGTCATTGCTTGTGCCCAATATTTAGACCTGATCTATACTCAGTCTGGCACACTCTACGACAAAATTCCTGATGCTCCTAAACCAGAATTTTCCATTCCACCCCCTCCTAAATCAAATAGGGACTCTCACGCTGGTGATTGTGTGATTGGTACCAAACATGAAAACTACAAAGGCTCCATATAAAAAAGCCCTTGCAGTTTCTAGTCAAAATGAAAATGAAGAACCTCTTGCCTCGAAGATTAATGCTATGTCATTTGACAAGGGCAAGAATCCAAAGCAACCAGGGGACAAGAAGAAAGGGAAACATAATAAGAAGAAACAAGAAGATTCACCTCCTGAAAAATCTTCTGAGAACCCTACTAGACAAAAGAAACATCGTCAACCATGTTTCATATGCGACGACGAGCATTGGATGAAAGATTGTCCAAATCGAGCTAAGGTTGCGAAATTTTTAAAGACTTCAAATACTTTAGCGGTGTTGACTAATCTGTTTCCAAGCCCAAAAACCAATCTGGTTACTATCGATCAAGCTTCCCCATCCCAAGTTCTTATGTTATCCATCTCAAAACAACAAAATGATGCATTGATATGAACAAGGAATAAAGATTATGGGAATCCACCGTTATCGAACAACAAGGCTACAGATCAACCCAGTAGTTCAACAACAACTTCGCCTGAAGTTGTTTCGCCCATCATTCCTGAACTAACTATAAAGCCGCCAAAGGGAGTAGTACATAAATCGACATTTAATCATTGTGCTCGAGCAACAAAGAATTATAATATAGTGGAGGATTTGGCTCAATCGCCATCCGCTATGTCGACACTTGAAGTACTGCAAAATTGCCCCTCCCAAAAGCAAGCTTTGTTATCAGCAATAGGTGGGAATGACCCAGCGGATTCCAATCTTGTGGCCTTTAACCATAAAGGATATGAACCTCAGTTACCGGTCCAACTCGCTTTCCTTATACAGGTAAAAGCCCTCAATAAAACTGTTCATCAAACAATCATTTATGAGGGGGCATCTACCTGTATTATGTCAATGAGTTGCTGGAAAACTTTAGGTTCACTACCCTTGTCACGATCATCAATGAAATTAAAAGCGTTTGATGGAAGAACATACACGCTGTATGGGATTTTAAGTAACTTGTAAGTTGAACTAGGGGGGCAAGACAGTAGAAATTGAAGTCGAGGTCATTGATGGAAACCTTGACTACAATATCTTGCTGGGAAGGCCCTAGATTTATGTTATGGCTGCCGTTGTGTCAACATATTTTAGAAAGATTGCATTTCCCTTCTGAGGTGGAATTACAATCGTTGACCAACTAACCTTTTTCCCCAACAGTTCACAAGCTACTGGAAGCATTCCATTGATCCATGGAAGTTATCAATTGCTTCAGAATGTCAGAGTAGGTCTCCTAAAAGACCCTTCCTTAATGGGTACTTTTTCCCTCCTACCTCCAAGTAATCTGGTGGAAGTGGCCACAGTGGAAACATGTCATGTGATATCTTCTACATCATCAAATATTAAGAAGAACTCTGACCATTTTGATAGTGTGGATTATCGCGAGGTGTTTTCCCCAAGCCCCATAGAATCTTTGTAGCAATCAATTTTCTAGGCTTGGGCGACAAACCCGAATCAATACTTAGCGAGTGTTTGGATAGATAGGTCTCTAGAATATGGTAACTCTTCCAATCCTTGGTCTCTAGTGCATTGTACAAACGAAGGAATCATCCGGTCAATGATGATAGGAGAGACACCATGGGAAGATTACCACCATTGTTCCCACCTTCAAGATAACAATGAAGATAATTCAAGTGACCTTATTCATCCTTCAATTTTTGATTTTATATCAAATACTATAAATACAGTGGATTCTGAGCGAAATCTGTCTAATATTGAAGAAACTATTGCCATTAATATCTCGACCAAACCTAATGTTGTAGAGAATATTCATGTTGGCAAATCTTGTTCTCCTTCAGAACTGGAAATATACTGCACTCTTTTTCGCGAATTCAGAGATGTCTTTGCATGGTCATACGAAGAAATGCTAGGCATTGACTCGAGCATCGTTGAACATGAAATCAAGATGTATCCATATGTCAAACCAATACGACAACGACTTTGACTGGTTCACCCAAAGAAAGCCGTGGCAATTAAGGCAAAAGTTGAAAAACTTTTGCATGCTGGTTTCATTTACCCTATTCCTCTCACTGATTGGGTATCGAACATTGTTCCTGTGATAAAAAAGCAAGGAACGATTAGAGTGTGCATCGATTACAGGGATGTAAATCAGGCATGTCCAAAGGACAACTACTCTACACCCTTCATCGACTAGATAATTGATGAATGTGACGGATGTGAAATCTTTTCATTCATGGATGGATTTTCCGGATAGAACCAAATCAATATCCGCCATAGGATCAGTCAAAAACTTCTTTTATATGTCTGTGGGGCACATTCACATATCATAAATTACCTTTTGGTTTGAAGAACACAAGGGCAAATTTTCAGAGGGCAATGAACTATGCCTTCCATGACATCAAACACATCGTTCAACCGTATCTTGATGATTTACCGGCTCATTCGTGAAAGCAGACTGATCATCTGCAACATTTGAGAGCCATATTTCTACGTTGCCGACACTACAAGATACAACTCAATCCACACAAGTGTGTGTTTTGTGTTGGTTCTGGTCGATTACTTGGTTACGTAGTTTCTAAGGATGGAATTCAACTCGACCCATTTAAGGTTCAACCAATCCTTGACATGCCTCCACCCTCAAATTTGCTTCAAATTCAGAAACTCCAAGGTTAAGCTAACTTTCTGAGGAGGTTCATTCCACATTATGCCAAACTAGCTAAAGGTTATATGCGTCTTTTGAAAAGAGGAGTACCCTTCAATTGGGATCAGGTTGTGCAAGCTTCCTTTGATGCTTTAAAAGGTTCCCTAGTAAAAGCATCATTAATGTATGCTCTTGACTATCAAAAAGACTTTAACTTATATCTCGCTGCTACAGATACAACCATCGCCATGGTTTTAGTGCAAGAAGAAAATGGAATAGAACATCCTGTGTATTATTTAAGCCGCAACTTAGATGATACAAAAAACAAGTACTCTTATGTTGAAAAGCTAGCTTTAGCAGTTGTTCAAGTAGTACAAAGATTTTGACACTATATTATCATTCGCAAAACTACCATTTTGTCAGATTGCAACCTTATGACCTACATTCTGTCGCGTCAATTACTAGGGGGAAAATATTCCAAATGGATAGCCATTTTGCAAGAGTTTGATATGGAATTCACCAAATCCAAATCAAAGAAATATCTAGTCTTTGTAGAATAACTTTGTGACCTCCCATCGTCGTCCAATGATTTAACATCTAAAGCATCAATCATGGATAAGACTCTATTATTGATATCGTGAAGTGATCCGTGGTATGGAGATATACTGATCTACCTCCAAACACAAACTTTTAGGCCAAACACCTCTCGCTCGGAATAGCAGCGTATTCGATACCAAGCCAAAGACTACATGATCGTCAGTGATACACTTTACTGTTATGGTGTCGATACAGTTCTGCGAAGGTGCCTCACGCATAAGGAGGCTAAAAAAGCTCTGAATGATTTTCATTCAGGTGCGTGTGGGGGGAATCTAACTGGTTACACTACTGCGCAAAAGATCTTACGATCTGGTTACTTTTGGCCCTCTATATTCAAAGATTGCATAATTGCAGTCAGAAGTTACCATGCTTGTCAAATTTTTTATCGCAAAACTAGATTACCACCTGCACCACTGCATCTAGTAGTTGTTGTTGGGCCATTCTCTAAATGGGGCATTTATTTTATGACATGTAACCCCACCTCGGCCGGGCGTCATGGGCATATTATAGTCGCTGTCGACTATTTTACAAAATGGGTCGAGGCGATGCCTACATTAAACAACAACGGCGAAACGACTGCTCTTTTATTTTTTAATCATGTAGTCTCTAGATTTGGTGTTCCACAGGCTATAGTCACAGATCATGGATCGCATTTTCACAATCACATGATGGTTGAATTGACTGCCAACTTAGGACTGTCCCATGATAGTTCTACTCCATATTATCCGCAGGCTAACGAATAGGTTGAGGTGATCAACAAGGTCCTAAAGCATATGTTGTAGAGGATGATTGGAGTCCACAAACAAAATTTGCGTTTAATCCTATACTCAGTTGGTGTATGGTTTGGAAGCTGTCTTACCAATTCAGTGCGAAATTTCATCTCTCAAGCTCATAATTGATTTTATTCTCGAAACTTCTGAGGAAGAGGCTCGTTTCTTAGAACTAGTCCACCTGGATGAAACCCCTCGTGATGCCGCACTAGCTAATGAAGCGCATAAGAAACGTGTCAAGGCACAATTTGACAAAAATGTCAAACCTCGTGTCTTCTCATAAGGTGACCTGGTCTTGCTTTATGGTCAAGACTTTGACAAATTGGGAGCAAGCAAATTCGAACCATTATGGATGGGATCCTACATTGTTAAATGAGTATGGACAAAAGGAGCTTATGAGCTGGTCAATTATGATGGGATTACACTGTCACAGCCCCGAAATGGGTTGTATCTTAAGTGTTACTATGCTTGATTAAGTGAAGTACACTCTTTGTATATATACTTTTGTTACATTTTTGTTTTCTTTTAGAGTTGCCATTTTGGTTAGGTAATCTAGTTTGCATTTGATTACAGAAGTCAGAATTTTTGGAACCATTTGTTGGGTATGCCGATGGAGCTAGTTGTAGTACGCGGAATCTATCTTCTGTGGCCTAGGCCATTTTCACTCCAAGTGGAGTTAGTGAGTTTCAGGGGGATATGTATTGGTCAGTCGACGAAAAACATCATTGAATATAACGCTTTGATTGAACTTCTCTCTGATGCCATTTCACATGGTATACACCGACTTATTGTTAGGCTAGACTCACAGCTCATCATTCTATAACTTACTAGCATTTATTCCGTTTGGAAACCAGCTATTTATCGCATTTTCCTAAGAGTCAGGATTTTGGAAAGATAGTTTGATTATATTCAATATCAACCCATTTCTAGAAATTTAAACACATTGATTGATTCATTAGAAAACTATGTGTTAGATAGACATTTGCAACAATTGTAAAGAAAACATTTTACATTAACATTTGCATAAGGATTGCATAACATAACGAAGAAAAAACTCTGAAAATCGAAAATATATTACTGTTTATAGTTTTTACAAAATGTTTTGTGTTGAAGAAAAAATCAGTCACATGACCAAGAAACTCAAAAATGAATGCAGGGAAGCAGCCTAGACTAATGATGCTGGTGATAACATGTCACCACCTATGCGATCACGCGCAAGAGCCTGGTCCATCGGCTTGACATGCCAGTAGTATGGCGATGTAACCTCAAAGGTAATTGCTATGGTGTAAAATGCACAGGATGAAAACTACCCTCGAAAGTCCTCCTGGGACTTCTAACAGACCGTAAGGTTATCTGCAAAAGGTACCTGTTACACACATGTTCATCTATCTGACATATATTGACAGGATATGGAGAAAGGATCACCTTTGGTTCTTTCTAGATTCACTTGGGGATATCTGTGCGGTAAGAATAACTCCTCCTAACTGGCTCCAAGACGATTCCTGCACAAAAGAACGAAACAAACCAATCACAACATATACTTCTGGCAATTAATGAAAGAATCTATAACAAACATGTATACATGTGTAACTTATCTACTCAACACAACAAGCATCAGAATGAACAAATAAATGCACAATATCACTGACACTTCGAGTAGTGGAACACAACTACAGTCCTATATTCAGAATAGAAGAGTGATTACAACAACCCTATTGCATCAGCCTTCCTTATCCTTTCTTCCTCTCTCTCTCCCCTTCTTTCAGCTAGCTCCTTCAAGAATATGACAATATCACAATAGCACCATGTACTATCCTTCTAAATGCTCTGACCCTTGTGCAATGGCCCTCTTGTTGCTTATATAGCAAT
>APFE031670891.1:240321-251362 GCA_000404065.3 Pinus taeda
ATATGTAGGGTCAGTTGATCGAGGAAACAAGTAGGGACCCTTGAACAATAGAAGGCATGACAACGGTTTTAACCAGACAACACGAGACTCATGAACACTATAGAGTGTTTAAGATACAGAGATGCAATGGAATCAGGGTATATAGGCTAAAAACTCATAGGTTAGTAGGGTTCATATTGAGAGGCTATCAAAATGATGGTTTATCTGAGGGAGTGCCATTTTCAAGGGAACTTTTGTTGCCAAACCACGCTTCAGGATACGGTTGTATTTCCACTTTCCCTGTGTGATTTTTAATGAGTCCAGACAGGTAAACTCATCTAGCTTTTCATGTTTAGAGAGTCTAAAAAGGATAAAAAAAAGAATGACTCTTTGCGCTATCTGATTAGTTTAATGAGTCCAGATAGGCAAACTCATCGATTTTTTCATATTTTAAGAGTTTGAAAAGTATTGTAAAAAGAACGACTCTATATCTTATCTGTGTATTTAAAGAGTCTAGACTAGACAACTCAGTGATCTTTTCATCTTTAGAGAGTGTGAAAAGATCATAAAGAGAGACTCCATGGTGGTCCCTTTGTCATAGTTGTTAAATGGGTGTGACAAAAGGTTAATGGTATACCCGTATCGGTTACTTTTCCATAGTTAATCTACTGGACCTGGATAAAGAGAAACATTTTTCCAATAGATGTCGACCTTATTTTGTTACGAGTACGAGGCGACGAACTAAACTGTTTTGTCGTGACACTTTAATGAGCTCAGTAACAAAAACTTGGGATTTTTCATTTTTTAACGAACTTGAAGAAAGTACCTGAAAGAATGCTCGGGTCATCTTTGGCATGTTTAACGAGCAGCAAGACACAGCTCGGGAATTTTTCAGTTTAAAGAGTGAGAAAAAAGTGCCTAAAAAGGATGCTTTGTTGGTCTGTTTCAGTTTAACTAGATCAAAAAAGAGGTGCTCAGAGCATTATTTGCATATATTTAACAAGTGCAAATGATGAAAAACTCGAGGAATTGTATATTTTTTAAAGATCGATAAAATATCCCTAAAGTTCTTTACAGGTTGCAGTATATATGTTTAACGAGCTCTACTACAAAAACTCAGAGGCGTTTATATTTTTTAAAGAGCAATAAAATATCTCCAAAAGTGCTCTATTTATCATTTTATATTTTTTACGAGTGCAAGGACAAAAGCTCGGGGATGTTTATATTTTTTAAAGAGCAATAAAATATCCCTAACAGTGCTCTATTTATCATTGCATAGATTTAACGAGCGCAACCACAAAAGCTCGGGGATGTTTATATTTTTTAAAGAGAAATAAAATATGCCTAACAGTGCTCTATTGTATTCATTTGTAGTTTAACGAGCCCAAAGAAGAAGACTCGATGTTTTTCAGATTAATGAGCAAGAAAAATACCATAAAAAGAACGCTCGATCTTTCTTGATCTCATGCTTGACAATAGAAGGGTCTATGCCATAGATTTCCTCATAAGACCAAGGAAAAGCATCGCGAACGTCCCTAAACAGGTAGGTGAAGCTCACAATTTCCTCAGGATTGTGATTGGATCCACTCTGTATGTTTTCCACGATGCCTGTCATGGCAGAAATATCGAGGAGAAATGTTTGTGAAATATTGCCCCTGTTTCCTTCTGAGTCCAAAAGTTGGGTAGTCGTATACAGTGAGGAAATGATTTCATGTGCGTTAGGTGACAGGATTTGAAGAGGCATCATGTCTGAGTCAGATATCGAAACATGATGGTGCGAATCCTCCCAAGGTCGCTCTTCTAACCTTGTGATCTCTCTAATTGCTTTGTCCACCAATAGGACTTGATTGAGTGGATCAAAAGAAGGAGCGATTATGGGAGGGGCAGTGGTACTATTGGCCGAAACCAAAGTGACTGGAGATTCGGGTGCAATTTGAATGGATTTGCAGGCCAATTCAGCTGGTGATAGTGGCATTTGTTCTCTGTAAGTGTCAATGTCTGAGGGAGCTGATAGGATCCATTCATTGGTTTATTCATGAGGAAAATATGAAAGAATGTTGACCGATTGTGAAACCTTCAGCGGTTGAAGAGGGAAACAACCCATGAGGGAAGAAGCCTTTAGTAGACTGGTACCTATAATGACAAAACTATCAATTACACCTCCTACTAGGGCTACGAAGCCACTTGGTAATGGTGAATAATTAGGGGTGCAGAAAGACAACTGATCTACTGTAATAACCTTTCCATCCAATGGAAATTGTAGATATGACGGTCGTCATGGCATATATCCAACTGCGACCCAGCAAGAGATTATAGTTGAGTTTCTTGTCCACGACTTCTACGTCCACCGTTACAGTTTTCCCATGGAATGTGATAGGAAAACTGGCTAGGTATCCTTTTGGGATAAAGGTGTGGCCGTCAAAATATTTAAGTGAGTTCGACAGTGGGGATAGGGTTGGGGAACCCAGGGCGAGCCAACATGAAGCTGACATGACACAGGTTGAAGAACCTTCGTCGATGATAGTTTGTTGTATAACTTTACCTTTCGAAGTGATATGCACCTGAAATGCAAGCTGGTGGGAAAGGGGAGGTTTACACTTGTCCATGTCGAAAATAGCAAGCATGGAATCTGTAGGGTCAATACCCCCGATAGTTGAAAGCAAAGATTTCCTTTGGCTGGGGCATGTTTGTAATACTTCAAGCGCCGACATGGCTGACAACGCTTGCACCAAATCCTCTACAATGTCGTAGTGTTGGGTGATATGTGCAAACGTATTGTGCATTATACGTTGAAGTGCCCCTTTGGGGGGTCGAATTACAAAGTCCTCAACCAGCCTTTCAATATGCACATCGTTGGGTGGCGATGGGTTTTGACCTGAGGATGGTTCTGCTACCGGAGTGACAGGAGCTCCATAAGATTTGGTTCATGTGGTGAGATCTACCATTCCAAATGTGTAAACGGCATAAGATCCTTCTCCAGTATAAGGATGTTGCGAATCGTCACTACTCCCTGACGTGGGTTGTGGTTGGTTGGAAACGAGATTTTGCTGTTGTTGAGTAGGAAAAGGATTTATAAGGATAGTAGGTGCCTTACCAGAATCTCTTTTGGGAAGGTAATTCGTGCATTCTTGAAGACGCGGACAATGCCAGGTTTTGTGATCTTCAAGACAGAGTTTGCACAAATAGTTGGTGCATTTATCCTTTTCTGTATCAGTAGGCACAATGGCCTTCTGTTTCGGGTTGGGCTACTTAGATGACTGCTCCTCAGAAGGAGCGGTCTTGTTCTGTTTCTTCTTGTTCTTTTTACTGGATTTTTGTGTAGATTTCACAGAGTTAATCAGAGTGGTAGGAAGAGCAGTCGTTTTGGTGGAGGGGTCCATTGCCAACTTGGCAACAGACCCACTGAGTTGTTTTACAGTGCCTGTGGAGGTTACGCCGACGATCCTGTAGGCATGTGCTCCAGGGCGCTGAGTGGTGGGGGGATTGGGGTTACCGGGAGCATAGGAGATAATGTCGTAGAGAGTGCTAGACTATGAATAAATTAAATCCAAGTGCTCGGCACGACGTATGGATTAGTCCTCCGTGACCACACCACCTAGAGCAACATCTCTAGCGATTTGTGGGAGCAATGACTTACAGAGCCAATCTATTAAGAGAAAGTTAGGGATGGGGGATTTGATTAACCTCCGCCTATGTTTCCATTCATGGATATGATCGGAGATGTGGGTGGTAGTATCCTGATGAAACAAAGTAAGGAGCTCCGTCACTATCTCATAATGGATAGGTAATTGAAAATTCTTTAGGAACTCCATTGCTAAAGCATCAAAGGTATTCACTGATGCACATGGTAACTCAATATACGAATTTGTAGCAATTTACAGTGAGGGTGTGGGGAAATAGATGCAACTGGACACTGTCATCCACCATGGAGTTAGAAACACACCATAGATGGTAGGTGGTGATGTGAGTGCCTGGATCCTCCCCTTGTTTTCCATCGAACTTAGGGATATCCGTCGGTATTTTATGCAGGATCGACGACCATTGTAGGTTATGGTAGATGGGGTTGTTAGTCAACTTGTATAAGTTGGGGATATCCAATGTTGCCAAAAAAGGAAAATTGTTGCGTGCCCCCAACTCGGACCATTGTGATGACGGATGACTTGAGGAGCTCTGTGCTCCTCCCATTGTTTGGTTCCCCATGGTGTACATGGGCTGCGTGGTGTAGTAGTTGCTTTGTGGTACAGTGTTTTAAAGTGGATTACCATGAGGATTTTGATACTGGGGTATGAAGTTGCCCCCAGTATAAGCAATGCCCCCTTGACTCATTTGATTTTGTGAGTAAAGTGCCCCCATGGATTTGGTGGGGATCCCTTGTGGATTCCCAACCGACACTGAACTAACCATATGGCTTTGATTGATAGAGGGAAAAATCATGTCAATCAGTTACTGTCCATGCATGCCTGAGAACGACGGGGGAACTATGACATTCCCCGCTGCCATGTGCATATTGCGAATTGCCCCAGATATCTGAATCTAGGGGTTAGAACCATACATTGGCGGCCAATCTTGGTTTTGGTGAACTAGAACTGCGCCCATAGTGCCACATTGAATGTTATATGGAGCACTATATGTGGCACTAGTCGAAGGTATACTTTGGTGCACCATAGGAGTGGAACTTGGCATGTGCTGGGTTCCGCTGATAGAGCGTGTGATGTGAGTTGCAGTACCTGGGACAAACAGGATTGCGGGGTTCCACATTGTCGGTTTTGTGATGACCGTCGACTGGGGAAGTGGTAGAGGACTCACAATGTCTCTATAATTCCACAACCCTTGAGGTGCTGGATGAATAGATGTGAGAGTTCCTCCTAGTGAAGACTAAAGTACTGGTACGATGGGAAGAATAACAGGAACCGATAGATTTGTAAGCGGAGTGTTAAAATGAGGAAGAAATCCTTCCGTGAAGAAATCCTCTGGCAAATCAGAATCGTTGGTCGTCCAAAATGATCCTGTGTGCGATTTAGGAGATTGATTCCCCAAAGATGAGGAATCTGAGTTAGTGGATCTCGGCAGATCCTCCACGGTGAGTGGAGGAAGTCCTAATCAACTGTCTGGATTGATGATGAGAGCCAGATGTAGCCACAATGATTGGTAAATTTTATTAGATAAATTTTATGGTGATATTCTTTAAGTCTCAAAAATGATAGCACTGAGGTACCTAAAAAGGAAAAAATACACTAAAAATGACAATCAACAAACAAAGTGAAATTACCTTGTCTGATAAACACCGATTACTGGAGATGAAACCGAGTCTCTCAATGAGTAACAGAGAAGGATGGCCAAATTACGGTTACTTTTGAGCTTCGCCCGAACCTCAGATTGAGGGGCCAAGTACTGTCGTGAAGACGAGCACCCTCCCAAAAAATGAAGACAAAGTAGATCTGTCCATTTGAGGCACCAAGATAGCCCGTCCCAGTCTCCTTAGGTAAGTACCTAGAAGTATTGGCCACTAGAGATACCTCAAATCATAGACATTACCAGGGGGGACATAGTCGTAGACAGCACGCTGTGTGGGTAGGATACCTGAGTCCCCGACTCAGTTCTGAAATCCCCGAAGGGATCCCCGTTACACAGAATGCCCAAAGGAGTTGTAAAAGAAGGTGGGCTACCTTTGATTACAATCTGATGTTGTCTCGTATTTAGCTCCATTGTGAGTGGAGTGGTCCTGGTAATATAAGTGTAGAAGGATTTTTCACTCTTTAATGACACTAGTTTCATTTTCAACCTTGGGTAGTTGACTCACTCTCTTATCCCAAGGTCCTAACCTGTCTAATGTTGGTTTGCTCTAAAAAGAGTATCTGATTGATTTTAGTGTAAATTTTAGTGTACTTTCTCATTTGTCTTTGGAGGGGGTGTTGATGTATGAATATGATGAGACTCTCGACTCGATAAACCGTGTAGAACAATGCTTTGAAAGAATTTTTCAATTTCTTATGCAAACAAGTCTTATTCTACACATGTATTATTTCACATATTCATGTATTCTCCAGTGCATCTAAAGTCATTCAACACTTTGCATAACCGAAAGTTCCTTTTCTCAATATTCCCTAACAACTATTGAACCAAAACAAAGCAACCTACAACTAATTTGACAAAAGGAGATGTACAGTTTATTAGCTTTTCTTTCAACAAAATTTTCTTTTATGAGAGAAAAATTAAAGCATTTTCTTAAAAAATAAATTTTAAGACACCAAATTTGTTAGCATGATACTGTTGTAGATCTTAATTTATCCCTTGGGACAAGTTTCCCCCCCTTTTGGTCCACAAAATCTCTTGAAAAACCTGGAAATGGGAGACTAACGCTCTGTCTGCGTGTAAACAGAGATTTAGTTTGGCCACTAACACACCCTGTGCATAGTCAAAGAGATTTATAAATCTTTGTGTAGACCAACAACCTGCGTTAGTGAGGGAAAGAGCTCAAAAAGTGGGCTTTTGGGATCAGTTTTTGAAGAGAAAGCAACTTTGCAAGATGCAACAAGTTAGATGGTGGATCAGAGAAGGATATGAAGAAGCGAGAAGCTCATAGAAAAGAGAAGAGATATGAGAGGAGTCTGGATAACCAGGAACTAAATGTATAGTCCCCAACGGAGTTGCCACTTATGTTATGGGGTAAAATGCACAGGATGAAAACTACCCTCAAAAGTCTTCGCGGGACTTCTGACAGATCGTAAGGTTATCTAAAAAAGGTACCTATTACACACATGTTCATCTATCTGACATATATTGACATGATATTGAGAAAGGATCACCTTTGGTTCTTTCTAGATTCTCTTGGGGATCTCCTTCTGGTAAGAAGAACTCCTCCTGACTGGCTCCAAGACGATTCCTACACAAAAGAATGAAGCAAACCAATCACAACATATACTTCTGACAATTAATGAAAGAATCTGTAACAAACATGTATAAATGTGTAACTTATCTACTCAACACAACAAGCATCAGAATGAACAAATAAATGCACAATATCACCGACACTTCGAGTAGTGGGACACAACCACAGTCCTATATTCAGAATAGAAGAGTGATTACAACAACCCTGTTGCATCAGCTTCCTTATCCCTTCTTCCTCTCTCTCTCTCTCCTTCTTTCAGCTAGCTCCTTCAAGAATATGACAATATCACAACAACACCATGTAATATCCTTCTAAATTCTCTGACCCTTATGCAATTGCCCTCTCGTTGCTTATATAACAATCGTTTTAGGGTTGCCCAACTCCACTTGTAGTTCATTTGGGTAAAAACCATGAACCTACCTCGTTTACCAACTTTTCCCATTTGCCTCTGTTTCCATAATAGAATTTCTCCAAATATCTTGACTTTTGGAGATTCCCTGCTTTTTTGGCACAAATTTAGGGAAATAATATCTAGATATTTAATGGCAGAATCGTTGGCATAATCACTTGAGCATCACTAAAGTTCACTTACGCTACCCCTGGTCTAACAACAAGAGATTTAACGCTCCTTTTACTTGTAAACAAGCTTTATAAAGCAAGTTGTCAGTGTACAGAGAGTGTTAGTGTGGATTCTGGGCCTACAACTATGGTCATTCTTTCAGTCATCTTGTCTTTCTCCTCTGAGTTGATTAGGAGGTCAATTTGTCCTATAACAGTAACTCATCAGTCCTGACATCCTGAATACTGAGAGTGAGGCTCTCGACCTGATCTTGCAGCACTGCCTGGGTCTCCGATATGTCCAAATCTTGACGGACCTCCCTACAGCCTCTCATGTTGGAGCATTAGCTGCCGCATGTGAGCGTGCCGCTGGTCGCACTGGCCCAATATATGCACACACATATGAGTTTGATTAGTCTTGATAACATTTTAAAACACAAAAACATTATAAAAAAATATAAAAAAAGAGGTGGTCGAATCATTTTACCTATAGCACTCCATTGCTCGCCAGCTGGTAGTGCCAAATCCGGGTCACCTCGGAAATCCATCCCGACATATGGATACTCCACAAAGACCATCTTCTGATGATCGAACCACTCAAAGAAGGCATTAGAGAAAGAAATATGTGACTGACGAACATGTCTAGCCATAAGATCAACCCATCTCTACATTCGTGGTTCCCTCGGTGTTGGCAATCCTAGTGAAATGTACTGAGGTTGCATCAGTGGAATCCTCTCCAAGGCAAAAGTAGTCAATATGGAACCGTAGAAAAAATTCTTGGATCTTCCATTCTTTACTTTGGAGAGTTGTTCTTTTATGACAGGAAGTAGTGCCTTGCACCAGCTGAACACCTTCGTTTCCAGGCATTCCAAGGCATACTGTGCGTAAGATCTGTTTGCCAAGTGTAAAGCCGCACTGCCAGCAAATCTAGAAACGGTAAACAAAATGGACCTCAAGGACCGATCAATGACATCCCAAATATTGATCTTGCCATCTCTGTTGGGCTGAGATCCATCTCTGCAGAACTGATGAATGTAATCTTTCACAGATTCACCTCCACGAGCGGATCTTGATAGTGAAAGAGGGGCACCACACCTCGATAACCTTGTCAAAAAGTAAATATCCTCGACTGTCAATGGAATAGATTTTCCTCTGATCTAGAATACATGGTCGATCGAATCCCAAGCATCGAGAAAATATTGCAACAAACTATTTTGTTGCCTCATGCTGGATATATGGAATAAATTTAGCAAACCACAATTACGTAATGCAGCAACTGTGCCCTGGTCGTGTAGGGCAATCATGTCATCTTCTTCATGTTCATGTTCACACCACATGAAAACCATATTGATCCAACAAAAATATGAAATGAAAACAAGAGATGAGTTAGGATCCAAATTTGAGAAAAAACAGGCAAAAATTACATGAAAAATCACTGTATAAAGTTTCCCTTCTGCGCTCATCACACCCTACCTTTGAGCAAGGTGAGATTCTTACTAACTGGCCAGTGTACAACTCAGTATGCATCACTCCTTTTGATATAGGATAGATGCGCTGGATGGAGAATGAATTCTTGAAACCTTAAGGGCCCAGAAAAATAGGAAAACTTGCTCAAAATCAAGAAAAGATGGATGAAAATGAAGAGCTCAGGGTTAGCTCCTACCTGGTCCTGACAGCGCAGGGAATAGTCAACCGGATCTCCCGAAATCAACTGATGAAATTTGAGGGGGAAAACCACTCTAGAGCTCCAAAATCCCAAATTGAAATGAAATAATGAAAATGAAAGGTAAAACTACTTTTTATGTTTACTAGTCACGTACTTCAAGTAAAATGTTAAGTTTTCATTCATTTTTCATTTCTAATCAATTTGATGCAGTGATTGAGTAGGTTAAATGATTGTCAAAAGAATCTCATGTGGTAAACAGTAAAAATCTTTGACCACTTCACCGAGCATAGTTTCCGCAAGGTTCAAGCTCGCAAAAAAATGAACTTGCCTTCACTAAGCATAGTTTCCGCAAGGTTCAAGCTCGTTAAAAAATGAACCCACTCCCAAATAGAGCATATGTTCCCTCAGAGTTCAAGCTCTTTAAAAAATGAACCTACCTTCAGTAAATAACCTTTGTGATTACATCAGCCTTTTGAGCCTTGGTTGTGTTCCTGCCATTACCTCCATTCTTTTGGTCGATCATATGCTTCCATTTGATTGTTTACCATTTTGAGGAACAACTACAATGAGTGGTCCTGTTAGCCACCCTCTTCACATCACCATGTTTTGAAAAGTTCCAAGCTTATCCAGAACTAGTTGCTACCCTGAAACATCACTCGTTCCTAAAAAACAAGTCTCCTTTAAACTCTTTTTAGACTCGTTAAGTATGAAAGAATTGTTGAGAAATTGGCCTCTCCATCTCGTTAAAGTGATTGGAAATGCCATCCCTCTTGTATATTTTAAACTTTTTAGACCTGAGGGATTATCTCATGAAAAAGTTTGAGCACTTGCCTTTTTTGGCTTGCTAAAGTGATCGAAAAAGCCATCCCTTTTGTATTATTTTAATCTTTTTCAGACTTAAGGGATTATGCTACGAAAAAGAATTGTTAGAGTTTCCTTTTTATCCCTTTTCAAACTCTCTAAACATGAAAGGGACTGAGTTATATTTTTTGTTAAACTCGTTAAAACAATAGCGACAAACTTGTCCACCCAGACAAGAATCAGTTTCACTGTCGCTAGACTTGCTAAAACATAGCGACAGGTTTGCCTGAAGGGAAAATGATAGCACAAGTATATGTTATCCTCCTCAAGCTTGAAAAAAATAAGGAGGTACTGGTAAGTAATGACTAGGGAAAAAGGGAAGAAAACTTAAAGAATTTTATGGTAGCAGGTCGCTCTTGAACATGACACTTTCACTCCATCACCATGATTGAGTCGGGTTGGGTTATTCCATTCACCGGTCATATCACCATTGGTTCTCTGTACCATCCATATTTTGGGGTTAACGCTACCAATCCATCTCAGTTTCGCTGATATGTTCAAGAGAAGTCATTCAGAGAATTCACCATCCAATTAATTCCTCATCTACTACAATACCTTCACCCTCCATTTTTCATGACCGTCATTCCTAACCTTGTATCATCAGATTGTTTTCAACTCCAGAAAATCATTTTCTTCGTTTCGTGTCGTAGATGTGGGATACATTAAGGCCCTCCTACAACGGGTCACGTCTTGTTGGCATCAGCTCATTATCCAAGAAGTTGACTTAGAAACAACCCTTTCAGTACTCTGAAGCTTGCATGCCTCAATGGCAAGTTTCTCACTTCCGGCGACAGGTTTACATTAATGGCCTTCGACCAAAAGATTTTGCGTGGTGTTCGATATCGGATCATACACTCACACCACATGAATTGTACTGTAGTACCTTGAGGGTCATTATCATTATCGGTGATTCCTCTCACGCCTGTTAATAGCTTACATTATCGTCTGGTAATCAGGCGATGTCTTTCCATGTTCGACTTCAGGACATCTTTTCACATGGATCGACTTGTACATCGGGTGAAGATTGAACGAGTTTGAAGACCCTGGATCTAGTTTCATCCATCTGGGCTGTGATATATTCAGGAATA
>APFE031670891.1:251382-276500 GCA_000404065.3 Pinus taeda
AGCTAGATCATGAAAATAATATGATGATGATGTATTTTATTGTATCTTATACAGGTCACCTTCCAGTTCGAATACCTCAGATCCTCATGATAAAGCATTTCACCTGACATCAAAAGCTTTATGACTTCATGCTTTAGGGGGCAACTGTTATAGACATATTTGGGCACTGCAACCCAAATCTTATATGTCGATAAACCAAGGGATCTTTAACCCTTAAAAGTGTTGTTTCATACCCTAAAGGATCATGGTCGGCTGATTACATCATTCCCCGAAAGTTCTACCTGAAAAACCACTCAGAACTGGCAAAAATTGGACCATACTGACTGCTCCACTGTCAAGGTCTGATGCATACTGACTCCTACACTAGCCAAGTGTGATGCATACTGAAGAAGCCTTCTGTGGGGTGTGATGAGTGAGAATGGACAAATGTCTGAGACAGTTTTCTAAGTGGATGCTCATGGAATCTTCTAGAAACTTCTCCTATGACACTTGCCTCTTTGAATTCACCCAAAGATGAGTAAGAGATCCAAGAAATCTCCAAGTGGAACCAAAAACAACAAGTGTATTGACACTAATAAAAAACCTAGAGATGACTCACACCCTTGCAGACATCTATAAATGGATCCCTCATATGAGAGATCTAAAGGCTGGAATTTGGTAATTTGTAAGGAAGTGCTGATAGTTTGTCTTTGAGAAAGGGCATTGTATTGTTGGGTGATCTTGCTTTTCATGAAGTGAAGAGGGCTTTGATGCTGGGAGGATTATGCTAGATCAGAAAGCTGGGTTGTAATTATCCCTTCTATTTTAATAAAGTTCTTTGAGTTTTCCTCCATACAATCGTGTATTTGTGAATGTTGTTATTTGTGAATGCCATTGTATGTTCAATGTATTTCTAATTCTGCATTGCTTATGATATAATAGATCAAGATGCTTTGATGGTGTTTTGTTACTTTGTCTCTACAGGTATTCTCTGAGTGGGATAAGTAGGAGAAGAGGCGCAAGCTCTATCAAGGGGGAGAGAAATCAAGCAGAAGATCCAGGTTGGTCCCTATTTTCTCTCTTATCTATCATAGATAGAGGAAATCACAAATTGCTTTGATTGTTTGTTTCTAGGATAGCTGCCAATCCTAGTGGGACTAGCAGATCGAAAAGACACTAGTTTTGCCGGAAACAATATCCTACAGTGATGTCTTTATTTCAGGGCATCCTCAATTCCTTGTGCACTAACAGGATCTAGAGGTCTTCATCATGACCCGCATTAACGAGTGTGCAATCCAACATAATTTCCAACGTACCTGATAAAACATCAAATAAAATAGGATTAATTATTGGAATAATTAAATCACAAACATATTCTGCTTGAAAAGAGCAAAACAACCATGTAATGCTCAAGGTAATTTTAGTTAATGAGCAAGGAACATTCTATGTATAAGTGCCCTATCATTATTCCGCTTTCTATCATGTCAGGGTTCCAATGTTGGGCAAGTTTGAAAATAGGATGCTATCATATCTACCATAGGAGGTTATAATATAGTGGTTCTCAGTGCCTTAGATGTTGCTATGCTTAGACAAGATATAGTGTCCTCATACTGTTGTAACTCATGCGCATAATAGCATTGGGAAAAGCAGTCAAGATGTTGATTTTATCTCGTCAATGAAGCACCTCTTTGCTACTGAAAACCACCTCTTCACAGTGCCCTTTTGCTGGTATCTTTTTTGTAGTGTCTTTCATGGCAGCATCCTCCAACAACGGTTGAAAATGTTGACATATGTCCTGGAACATGCATCGTCTTGATATTTAGGGTTAGATCTCTTTACTTGAAACCTTTGACTCATGCGATATTCATACCATTGAACATCTCGGGCCATTGAAATTGTCTGCAGTAAAATTGGTTCCTAGGACATAGTTCCATCAAGTATTACATCATGACCTTTTTAAGGTGGTGACCAAAAGAGATGTTGTTGCACCAGTGGACACTTATGTGCTAGTTTAGAAGTTTCCAACAAATCATCATGCCCCTAAGAATTCAAATATTGATAGACAACACATTTCTTTTTGAATGCATCTGCCTCTATTACCACTGCATTTCTTGACCAGAATAGCCTTTAAGAATATCTTTGACTACAATACTTTTTCCAAAACCCATTCCACCCCTAGTGAGAAGAAGCACAAATCTTCTCACTATGGGCATCCACCAACACTGCTACATTCATCTTAATAGTAATCCTTTAATGATTCACAATGGATTTCATTATGTCCAACAAAGTAGAAAATCACATATATATGTTGAGTCTTTATAGCCAATTTAAAACATTGTTTTTTTTTTTTAAAATATTGAACTAGTTCAAGAAAGCAACTTTTAGAATGCTTGATAACCATAATCCCCCAATCTTGATTATTTGGAACACTGCCTAACATTCTAAAATCTCGTTGACCATAAAAGCTTAACAGAAATAATGCATATTTTCATAAAGGATTTTACCCAGTGGTAGAAAACATGACAGACTAGAGCTTCTGTGAATTGCAACTACCATGTAGAATCTGGTCAATAATATATTTAGAAGGCTCCCAATGAAATGCAAAGTAGCTAAGAATGAAGTTGTCTCACTCATTTAGAAGTTGAGCATAAAGCGGTTAGATCTCCTCTTTAGTACAAATACTGGAAAGATATGCATAGAGGACCTCTTGACTCTTACAAAAACCACTCTTATCTCTCCTCAAATACTCATATAGGTTGCATTTTCTTTTCTAGGAAAAGTAATCCCTTGCAATATTGAGCTTGCATTCCTCATTAGTGGGGGAAATGGAGAGGCTGATGATCTGACTATAGGAATGCCTCATTTATGTTCCCAATACTACAACAAAGCTTTGTCTTTGACTCATGAACATAAGATATAAATCCCCGATTTTATCAAAGGAATATGGAAAGGATCTCATATCCACTACCCCAGGAAGAGAGAAGGAGGGATATATCATCATGTAGTAACTTGCTAACAACCTTAAAGATCCTACTTCTCAAGGTATTGAGTTAGTCTCAATCTAAAGCTCTCCAAATACCCATCTTAAATATCAAGATGATTGTTAATTCTTGCACATGATATGTGATCAAATATAGTTACTATTGTAGGCATTGCATGAGTAGATTCAACAATACACTCTACTCCATCTTTGGAAACTAAAAGCCCCATATAAGCCATGTTTCCACCCAAGGTTACCCAAGGAGTGCCTCTTGTTTATTTCCATATATTTTATCCACGATGCAATAAAAGGCTATTCCCATACCCAAAAAGCTCGACCATTCAGTGGCTGCTATAACGCCGTGAATTGTTGCTCAAAGTTTTTATGGTGTCACTATTGTCTTTGCAGTAGTGTGAACATGAACTCCAGAAATACCTACTTTTTTCCCAAGGGTAATTCCCTTCAAAGTTGTAGCTAGAAATTTTGCAGGAGGAAAAACTCTTTCTAATGCAACCACTGTAAATATCTTTTGTTTGCAGTAGGCCAAGTTTCATAATAATAAGAACTTTAAAGGTGACCATCTTTGCTATAGTTGGAATAGGTTCATATTTCTATTTGTGGCTTTCAGTGATCAGTTTTGGGCTCTTCCATGAAACAATAGACATAGTTGATGGCATAACAAATACTTGGGTTAGTTCATGTGAGATAAATCAGATTACAAACCAGTTGTTTGTATATCGTCTCATTTGTTAGCTTTAAAACAATATAGGTTGGCAATTTCAACTCAACCTCCATCAATATTGTAACATATTTTCAACCCACCATATGGAAATTTTCCAACCAATTTTTGGTATATATATATTTTTAATATAGAACAATGCATTTCTTGAGGCACACCCTAACCTATAATTCATTTTTTAAGATAAGAAAGCCATGGACAAGAACCATCAAAATCCAATGTTATTTTATACCGCAGCCAAAGGATGTGATATTATTATTTTTCTATTTCTATCTTACATGTGTACTAGAACAACATGCATTTTCACCTTAATATTGCTTGATAATCCTTTGAATCCATCTCTACAATGATTCCAACATCATTAAAAATTTCACCGCTGTCAAACACTACATCATGAAGCTTGTAAACTTGTTGTAATTAGTCCCTTTCATATATCCATGAGTCAATATATTATATAATGCACGTGGCACAATTTGGAGACAAACCCATTCTAACCATATGATCCAATGGTTCTTTGGCTGGCCCACAAAATAATTATAAGTTATGGTCCTTTAATTTACCATATAAATCTACTAAATAGATGAACCAGTCTTTTTGAAAGTTTGGAATCCTCTTCCTTCAAGGCTTGATGAAACTGGGTAGCTCTCATACAATTCTAGAAAACTCATCCCAGTATTGCCACAAAAAAGTCTCATTGCCATTTGGCTCCAGAGCATAAAACAATTTAGCCTTTTCATCTCTACCTCCAAATATACCTTTGTCACCATTCTTAAACGTAAACAACTTGCTAAAAAAACCACAACATCCTTATGCAACATTTTGATAGTTTGAGTCACTTGATTCCTCTGAATACTCTCAGCCAACAAACCACTTGATGAGGGGATTAGGGAGAACATTCCCATACTCATTACAACCAAAGATGTTTATGCCACGTTGAATATCCAAAGATCTTATGACAATGTCACATATACTCGGACAACATCTGCTCCGAGCTTGTAATTTTTTTCCTGCTCTTACATACATGATTTTTCCATAGAATTCAAAGCATATGTTTAAAAAGCAACGTTCTATCCATTACAAATGAAAATGGTTCTCTTATAGGAAAATAAATTGTTTATGACAATTTGTCTATCAGTTGGGTAGTTCCCAAGGTATTTGCTTTCCTTGTCAAAGGTCAGGTCACCTATTTTAGCACTGAGGGTTTCCAATTCTTTATCCTATTGTTGATGCTCGTGCATATGATAGGAATCTTCTTTTTGTGCATATGTAACCATATTATTAATTTGCTTAGCTATAGAATCCAATGAGTTGTCCAGATAAGCCTTTTCACAACATTTGCTTCCATCCTTTTTATCTATTACATGGCTTCCTTTTCCAGCTCCATTGTTATTTCTTAACGCTCTTGTCAACTATCCTTTCTGTAGGGAATTTCTTTACAAATTCCTCCGAATCGTGTTGGACAAGAGACTTAATCAAATATTTTTCTCCCACTCTAAAGATATTTTTGGTGTTTGTGGGTGTGATTTGTCTCCAGTGAGGAAATTATAGGTCTTTCTTTTTAGCTCAATCGAGCTGCACTCTATCATATTTTTGTTGTTACTATATTTAATCATTTTCCTTACCTTTTGTATGTCATCCCACCTGCCAGCCTTTGTGTAGATGTTGGATAGAAGCACATAATAAGTAGCATTTGTGGAGTCCATATTTATAACACTTTTTGCCACACATTCTCCAAGTTCTACATTGAAATGTATTGCATAGGAAGCAAGTTATATGCTCAGGTCAACCAAACTCATGTTACAGGTCTCTATATAAGGGATCCGATCTGTTGGATTAATTCAGAAATACACCACAGTTTTGTACACAATACATAGACTGGACTAAATTGTTTCTTGCATTTGACGCCACAGAGCTAAGCTTGTGTCTAGATCCTCAAGATCTATATTCAACAAAACAATTTTCAACACTTTGTCAAGTATGCGAATTCAAAAAAAAAATTTCAGATAGCGCTGGCCTCAGAAATTTAGATATGAAGTTAAGCATAAAAAAACTTGAGCAAAACATTGTCATGACAGAGGACTTCACAAGAATGGAACTAGTGTGCCCGAGATCATTCAAAAATATATGAGTTATGGAACAGAGATTGAATACAGATGTTAGCACTCAGGTCTGCAAATTAGTGTGTATGCCAAACAATTGTCGAAGGTAGCAATATTAGCATACAGGTCTGTAAATTAGTGCGGCATTATATACAGGCCAACTTCAAAAAATTAAGTTATCTTTGCATAGTAGACTTCCCTGGATAAGGGGTTGAGCCATACCACAGAGACCATAGAAGTGTTTGTCTAGAAGTCTGAAATAGTCCACCGAGTAAACCAGATTGAACCAAAGAAAAAATATAAACCCAAAACAGTCATTAACACTTCAGCCTATCCACTTCAGAATTGCATTGAGATTTCAAAATTAGTGAATATCTATGTCAACAAGGCCACAGAGATTGAATACTTGATAGAGCTACTTCATGTGTAGTGTAGTCTTTTAGGGGGGGCAATAACTCGATCTATAGGATGATTACTTGGCCATAGAGACTTGGCATAATTACGTTCACTCCTGCTTGGGATTGTCCTCGACTTGGATCGAATACCATGTTAAATTTAGGATCACATGTTCTTTGCTGAAGACAAAAGCTTCAATATCTCATTAGCCCAATTATTAACTCATTAGCTGAGAGATCCTTGTAACTTCTTTAAATAAGATAACCTTTGAAAGGATGACAATCAATCTTTCTAGACTTCATATCTGTCTTGTTCACAACTTCGATTGTGAACAAGACTGTAACATTGTCATCAATTTATAGGTACAGTAACGTATCACCATTTCTACTAAGTAATACCGATGTCATACATATTGCTGGACCATAAATAGTGGTGAGCTTGAGGTGACATACATGGAATAATACCACGTACATATAACTGTGAGGGAACCAAAAAAGATCACTGCTCAGGATTCTATTTTTTTTTTTTACTTTATGATAGCTTTAGATCTTGCAAACTTCCAGGAGGATCAATTCTTCTTGAGAGATGACTTCAGCATAATTCCTATTCTGTTACTTGATGCTGGGTATATAAGATTTCAGGGAGACTAATTCTCCTCAAACTGAGAAAGGATTGTCTTTGCAAAAATGAAATGCTTCCACTGCTTGTGACCAGAAATTTATTGAGCTCTATTTCTGGGATCATAATGAACCTACTGTAAATCAACATCTCCACAGGTTGACTCACCTGATATAAGCAGTTTGAATTAGTGAATTATGAATATCATATCTATTTATAACGTATATATATTTATATTTAAACTATGTTATTATAGTGTGTAGATATCTGTAATGTAGGTGTATATATCGTTAGATATATATGTATATATGTATACATGTAATATAGTATATATTTATATTGTTACTATATAGTATTGTAGTATATACTTGATAATATATATAGTCATATACATATATACTTAGTATATTATATACATATACTATACATATCATATTAATATATAGATATATAGCTCCGATATATTATTAGTATATATAATGGTATATGTTATATGTACTATATCAACTATAAGTAATGTATATAATATATATTATATACTATAGTTGTATATACATATAACTATATAATATATATACATTCATATTCCATATTTTACACGTAATATATGTATATATATATATAGATAGATATACTATATATGTATAACATTCTAACATATAGCATATACATATATATATATATTCATATATGTTTAATATAATGATATACATATACTATATATTAACCCACTATATTATAGAGCGGTAGGAGCTCAGTAATATGGTATGAAATATAACATATACAATATAATAGTAGAACTATAGATAGCTACATAATATATATATATTTACAACTGAATATATATAAATAACCATACTATATAATAGTTCATATACACTACTAGTGATACTATAAGTCATCTATCATAATTTTTTGTGTGTGTGTGTTGATCAGGTCACTGTAGGAAGTGCAAGATTCATAATATCATCACATATCCTTATCACTGGATTAGTCTCCATATATCTTACTGCCCTCATCTAGGAAAGCCACTGACATTAGAATTTATGAGGTTAAAATAGACTATTGTCCATAATTTAAGTCACTGTTATGAGTTTTGTTGAGTGTTACTATCCATATGACATCTACATCGCTAATACCTTATTCATTGTGTCATGGCTAATATAGGATGACCAAGAATTTCCATTAATAGAGTCTAGAGTGTAGGTCTGGAGGATACGTATAAGCCATACCTTAGAAAAATATAAGCCTTAAAGAAGCACATTTGGGTTTGAACAAACTTCTTGAGAAGGTGCATATAGAGGCGATATGTAGTCATAGTGAGTTACTGCCACATCATTATAGATCCATTTTGATGAGCCATAGACCATAGAAGAATGAATATGATGAAGATATCATGGACAGAGGTATAACGAGGCATTGCTAATACAATGATGCCAAATATAGCGATGCCTATAGCTTTCTTTTGAGGAAATAAAATGTTGCCTGAGGTGAACCCATAAGTTCCAAGGTTAAGTGTGAATGCCAATTCCTCTTTCAGTACATTACCGCAATTCAACAATGCCTTTTTAATGTTCACCTTCAATCAAATTCTTATATACTCTACCATCAAAACCACACATTCGGGGAGCTATCCATTCAATTGTGTGGAAACAAAAGCAATTTAACTTCAGTCTTTGCTAGATTGTCTCTAGATTTTCAGGTTCCTCTAATAAGTGGTCAGCATCGTACCAAAGGACTTATAAAAAATACACTATAACCTTGAGTAGGTCTAGAATAAATGTGGCCATTGCAGTCATATACCAACAACTAGTGGATTGCACCAACATAAATACGCCATTATAAGGTTCTATTACATCTGATGTGTCATTATATAGGGCTGCTAATTTTTTGTTACAAATCTAGGCTTATTTTCAGCAACATCTATCTTTAGTTTACTTGTTATCTATCTTTAGTATCAACTAACTTATATAGTTCTTTGTAGATGCAATTTCAAAGGAGCTTGGTCCATATTATCAAATGGACAAAGAAATTGGAAAAAATTGAAAAACATGTATAGTTTGTGTATTTGATTATTCATTGTGATATGAAAAAAATGTATCAGTGGTAACTTGTGCTCAATAATATTTATATGACTTGAAACTGGTTATGTGTAGGACACTAAAAGAATATAGAGATGGGGTTGAGGAATTCTTAAATTTTGCTGAGGAGCATTCAAGGAATAAGATGTGCACAAAATGTCCATGTAACAAATGTGGCATAGTGAAAGTACAAAAATTTGATAAATTATGAGAGCACTTAATTTGTGATGGTATAATAGAACAATATAACATTTGGTATTTGCATGGAGAGAGCATTCCCAGTCAGGTATCTTGAAAAAAATTGAGTTGATCTAGTTTCAACCTTATATGTTTTACAGTAAAGATATCACTTATTTTATATGTGCAAACTCCAATTTTTTTTCTTTGTCTCCTTTAGATTCCATCTATTATTGATAAGGACAGGAAACATTCTGAAAATGAGCCACATGAAGTTCTCGAGCATATTTCATCTCAACTGTTAACCCATTTCATATTAGTCAAGGGCCCTATTTGACTAGGTTGACAAAACGCTATTGATTTTAATTTTCATAGAAACCATAAAATTATTAACATAAATTTTAATTTTCTTATTAATAGGGCTATGGACATGTTGTGGAACATGATTATGATAATCAGGTTGATGAGCATGAAACATTGTTTAAGAATGATAGTGAACCTCTAAATGATGATGATGATGCAACATGTTATCACTCAGGTTTTTTCCTTAGAAGTTATTGAAGAAGGAATGGCCCGAGGTAACCACAAACCAACTTTTAGACCCAGGTGCTAGCCCACCTAAGTCTAGAGAGGGTTCTCTCTTTGTGATTTAGCTATGTTTGAAAGGATTTTAGACTAGTATTAATGTTCAGTGAGGTTATTTTGTTTGAGATTGGTGGAGTCTTGAAACAAATGGGAAAACTAGGTTTTAGGCCATTGGGCTATGGAGTCAATCAAGGATAATTCACTGGATCAAGTCAAATTGTTGAGATATGAGTTCAATAGGCGAGATAACAGAATAAGAACAAACTTTTGGGTTTGAATGGATGATAATTCTTCTCAAAACTAGAGGGAAATTAAGAATCCTCGAGTTAAGATCAGAAAGAGGAAAGGAGGATAGGTCAACTAGCATAAGGAAGTTAAGAATCCTACACCAGGGACTTATAAGAAAACTATAGGGATAGAGGAGCAACTAAGAATTCCTTTATCGAAATAGCTTAGAAGAAAACATGTAAATGGTAGACTGTTGATAACAGAGAGCAATGAAACTAGTTCTTATATACTTTGACTATTTTACCATTTAGATTTAAGATGCATGAAACATTGAAACATATAGAAAACAAATAAAATCACAAGGATAAAATACTTATTTGTACTTAGACTGCACAAGAATCTCATTAAATGTCCTCAAATTTTATTCTGTTTCCAGCAAAATCCAAATTTGAGTACAAAAGCATCTCAGCTTGATAGCAATAGACTTACAGAAATGTTATAGAATCCACCCTTAATACTTCGAATGGAGAAGTATTTATACAAAAACTACATCAAAATATCTCATAACTACATGAGATTTATTATAGGAAATACAAAATATCTTTACAAAAATATAGAGACAGATGGAAAAACTGATTGTTGCTATCCCTTTATTTGTGAATGAGCTGGAGTTTGAAACTCGGATTTGCCTCTTGCTGTTGTTGTAGTAGTTGTGTGCTGGAACTTTGTTTACTTTCCCTACTGATACTCTTTACCTGTTGCTGATACTCTTTACCTATTTACCAGACTTTACCTTAGTAAATCCTTTCTATTCACCTCTCAGTTACCATAGTAAATTAAAGGATTTCAGTCATATCAGTCCACCATTGTTCATTTGGTATCTTGGTCCTGATCAATCTCCTGTTTACTTCATCAGCTTCAATGAATTTTTCATAAGTGGGTTGAACTATGAATAGGTATTTTACTTCTTGCTCAATGTAAAACAGATTTTCTAAGCCATCATACAACAATTTCCTTGTAGACAGTGCTTTCATTGTGGAAGAGTTGGCCCGACCTTTAGCTTTTTTGTGAAGTTTCTCAACGTAGTCATTATGGGTCATTAGTTTGTCATTCATGACTAGTGGGATGGGAAGTCCTTTCTTCATAAGAATGCCAAACTTTATCATAAAATCATATATGTATTCTTGAATACTTTGGCATTTTCTCTCCAGGTTAACCATTAAGTTCTTTTTGGTGAGGACCTTCTTGATTTCAAGGATGGTAGCAGTTCGATCCTCGATATTCCATTGTTCCAGTTGGTCCCTAATTTTTCTATTCAAGAAGTTGATTAATTGGGTTGCTTTTTCAGGTTTCTCTCCCAATTCCTCCTTGGTCTTCCGTATAGCTTTTGTGGCTAATTTCACTAACTCATTCTGTTCAAAAATGATTTGGATAGAGGAACAAATATCATTGATGGAATCAATGATATTGGTCCATATAATCTCTCTGATATTCCTCAATGGCTTATCCATTGTTAAGTCCTCTAAGGTTTTGATCCTTTCAGTCATACCTCTGTTTTTCCTCTCTTCTTCAACATAATTAATCTGTTGAAGCTCATAATTGATTTCTAATCTTGACAATTTTGCTTTGAGCTCCTTTAACTCTGTAACCTGGATTTTCTTTTCCTCCCTGGACTTTATCACGTCCTCTGTTTTCTTTGTTGAAGTAGCTACTGCTTTCGATGTACCTGTAGTCAAAGTGGTCCCAGTCACTGGCAGAGCTGTGACTGGTGGAAGTGTTGGTGCGAAGGCATTTGCCAGAGTGGAAGGCACAACTGTAGAAACTATGGGAATAACAGTATGAGAAGTGGTCGACTCACTTTGTTTAGACTATATTGCTTTTGCCATATCTTGCTCTGTTTCTTTCATCTTCTCATTTAACTTGAGGACCAAGTCCATTAGATCTTCCTCAATTTGTTTCTCAATTACTTCTGCAGTTTGTGGATGTATGAGGGGAGGGAGTTTGAGCTGCTTCCTGAGAGAACCAATGTCATCATTCTTTTTCTTTATCAGAATTTTAGCTACCTTAACATCTTTGGGATCATGTCCCAACTCAATCACTAGGTTTTCCAAGGATTTAATCCTAGTGTACTTAGCCTGAGAAGAGGATTTTTCTAACTGTAACTGTGTTATGGTGTTACTCAAAGAATTCTGCAACTGATGTGCAGTGATGGCTTTATTGGTCAGTGTTGAATAGACCATCTCACTCGTTTGCTTATTGAGCTCAATCTAATCAACTAGGTGGATGTCTTTAGCAAGAACTTCAAAATTTGTTTTGAAATAATCAACCATGGAACTTGGTTGTTGTATTATTGGTTTCAAAAAGGTCATCTGCATTTTTCCCTCTTTGATGTCAAAAGCTAACATCAACCTTGTTTGGTTTGTACGAACCATTTTCAGATAGTGGGCATAGGTTTTAGCCTTGAGGTTCTCATTCCTAGCCTTAATTTATTTCTATTTTCCTTTCAAATCTTGGCTCTGCTCTGAAAATGTTCTTAGTGATGACACTTCTATGCTTGGTTGTCTGCTCAGTTCTTGTGTTTGAGAGGCAGATAGTGTTTCCCCTGCTAGTGTTGTTGGCATTCTGTCACTTTTGGTCTCTTCATATTCCTGCTTTGATAGAGGATTCGACATGTGCCTTTTTACATAAACTGGTATAATGGCACTATGGATGGACTAGCTTCAGTCCTGCTTCTCTTTTGAATTCATTCCTCATTAAGAGAAGTCTACACTACTAGAGGTCTGGCTATATTTGCATTAGTCTAAGCCAACTCTTTTGAAGGGTTGCCCATGTTTGTATCAGTTTGGGTCAATTCTTCAGAAGAATTTTGTGACCTTGAATGCTTTTCCTGCCCTGAAGTCCCTGTTTGTCTTGATGTTTGTGCACTATGCTCCTGTGTTGTTCTTTGTGAATATTCTCCAAGCACTTGTACAAAGGAATCCAGGTCAAATTCCTTTTCCATTTTTTTCATAACATTGTCTACTTCAACCTATGTGCTATCCTGTTCTATAAGTGTTCCCTCCACCCATTCATCTCTAGAATTCTATGATGGAAGTAGGGGGACAACTTATGTTTTTTCCTTCTGTCACATATGAAGCTGTGAGGATCATAAGGCCAAATGAAACTCTTTTTCAATTTCATTCTCTCAAGGATTTTCTCTGCCACTTGTCCTAATTTTTTGTTGTTGCAAATAAATGGGCCTAGGTGATCCTTTATCCTTAGCTGGGCTTTCTTCTTAGCCTTCATGAAGTGAATCTGATCAGAATTGATCATTTGCATGTAGTACTCCATGGCAAATAATCACATAGTAAGGTATTTAGGAAGTTTATAGGGAGGCAGCTCACACCCATAAATTCTGATCTCAGTATAGTTCTGGTACAAGTACCAACCCCAACCTTGTAAAGTTTAGACAACTAAAGAATTCTTTTGATATCATCATTGATCCTGGGAGGAGGACTTCCTCTCAACATGGTAGCTATCGGATGCACAAATTGATCAATAAAATGTGTAGAAGGATGAGGACAAGAATATGAATAGTGAAAAATGGAAGTCCATAAGAGAACTGACCTAGGGTTTCCTTTGGTGTCAAGATTTTGTATAGAGAAAGGGAATTTATCAGACCGGTAGTAAAGGAAAAAATGATATAGGATTGAAGAATACTTAAATACCCTTTCATACTCTAATCTCATGAATTGGTTATGCATCTTGTCAGTAATGAATGCAGCATAGTCAAACTTGGCTGCAGGAGGTTGGCCAGATGTGAACATAGTAAGGTAGGCAAATGTCATTTCATCTACATACTAATTGGTGGTGAAACCCAGAATGTAGGCAAGCATGGTAACAATATCCCTACCCAGGCCAGTGAAGGCACATGTCATGTAAGGAGGGGGGTCCTTTGTCCTGTATATTTCTTCAAAGAAAGTCTCATTGACTCGGTTAATTTCCCTAGTGGACAACTTTGATGATTTTTCAAGTAAATCAGATATGGAAAGAGGAGTGAGGTTCTTTCTAGGCTGCAATTGCAACATTTCATTTATAGAATTTGCTGTAATAGTGAAAAGGATTTCCTGGTTAGGGGACATTACAGCTCTGAGATTGGGGTTGTAGTTTGCATGGCATTTGTGGACAATATCTGGGAAAATGTGGATACTGGGGAATTGATATTTAGGCAGATTTGACTCCCATAGACCTATTTTATCAACATTGTTTAAATAATTGTCATGGTACTTGCAGTATAGTTTCAAAGGGCTTTCATTAAAAACAAGGTCCTTGATTTGAAAATCTTTATCGACCAGGGGAAGGTGGTCCAAATCCCTGTGGCGAGTAGTGATTGGCGTGATATTTAAAGAAACAGGGGCTTCCATGTATTCAAGGACGTTGGGAGGGAAATTCAGGGATTTATGGAGGACTAGGTTGTTTCTAGGGAGTATTCAGAGTTTTGGACTGCTTAAATTGTGATAAAAACACTTAACTTCTAATCAATTCAGTCCCGGGCATAGGGCTTTGCAGTGGAAGTGGGTAAATACCTAGTTATGGAAATACGAGACACTAAATTACGCTGGAATGAAGTCTGGATGAGGCGTACTGGTCTGTAGAGGCAACTGGGATTTCAGCGGCTTCGTGAGTTGATGGTTTAACTGCAGGGTGGCAGGTATGAACGTGCTTCTGCATGCATGAAGAACAAGAGGTGCTATTCATTTTGGTAAAACAAAAGCTAAAGTTTGTTTTTGTTTTTATTTATAAAGTTAAAACATTTGGCAGGTGAAGTGAAAAGGACAAGTAGCGCCAACTAATTGACGAGACATTTTGTCGTTTAGTCATGGCGGTAAGTGGGGGTGGTAATGGTTTTTATCGCACAACCTTTGGGAGTTTGGTGGTTTCGGCAGGGGGTCGTGCGATACCACAAATAAACTGACACGTAGCATCAGTGAAAAGTCAAAATCGTTCGTATCACTCGGTTAATGTTCAACCAAAAGGCTCGCGCGATAACGAGCGATTGTCATCAGATGGGGAAGGGCCGATCAAATGGCAGTCGGCAGGGGAAAGCGTTGGGGAGTTAATGGAGGGGCCTAGTGACATTAATTATTATAATTAAACAAATTTAATTATATCGGGAAGGATGTGATTGGAGGGGAGTTTATTAATTAATCTAGGTGATTAATTAATCACTTTTTTAATATGGCGGGGTTTTGGTTCTTAATTAATCACGGTCCGATTAATTAATCCTATTTGAATTATCTTTATTATGGTTTATTTTACAAACCATCGGGACAATATATTTAATTATTTTGGGATTTATTTTATAAATAATACGGGAGAGGGTAACTTTGTTTTGGGAGTTAGATAAATACTAAAAATTAAAAGTTAATATGATCATGGAAAATGAAATTGCGCTAAGTAAATGCTTCCGAAAATATCTTCATCATATAACATTAAGACTTAGGCTAAAATGTGTTTGGCGGGATTTTATAAAGAACTTTTTATTTTTCCTAAGTAAAAAAGTATTTTTTACTTAGGAAAATAATTTGAAGGGAATGAATGAATTATGAAGGAGGTGAGTTTTGATGAAGGGGCTTTAAGCACTTTAGGCCTTACAAGTTATTGGGCTGAGGGTCTAGTCCCTCTAGAAGTCAGAGAAATGCTCTGAGCCCCTTTAACTTTAAGGTTGTTGGTGCCTTAAGTACTTATAGGAAATTAGTAAAATATAGGGAAAAAATGAGTGACGATGTTAATTATTTTGACTTTTTCTTTATGATGTAAATGTCTTCATTGTCATCCATGCTTTGCGAAAGTAATTTAATGATGAAAGCAAACGATTTGAGCTTTTAACTTTAACCATTCATCATACATAATTCTGCAACCAATCATCTACTTACCCTACCTACTTACCCTACCATTTTTCTTCTTTTATTAGGATGCACTTAAACTGGAAAACCCTTATCAAAACCTTTTCTTTTTACAATGGAAATATAACTAAGTCTACCCTTATTACATCCAAGTGTTTAGATTAAACTATTGAGCTCTTTTTATTCACTCTACCTATCTGCTTATTTGCCAAGATTAAACAGTTTGGTTAGATTTTATTCTCTATCTCTAAGCATGAAATTCAAAACATGGAATAACCAAGATTAAACTATTTGGTTACCATGGATTGTGGCATTACTAACAAGTTGCACACAATAATTATTTTGCATAAAAGTAAATAGTAGTGGCATTTGGACTTACACACTTGCATGGTCTTTTCATTTTTCTTTGAGGTTCATTTCTTTCATTTTTTGGATCTTTTCTTTATTCTTTTGCCTTTTGATTTTTCTTTTAAGGCATACCCTCTTTACATTTTTTAATTTTTCATTTTTACAAATATGGAAAACATTTGCAGAAAGCAAAGGTATTTACATATTTCAGAACTTAAACCAATTCAATCATGATATATGACACATATTAGTATAGGAATATAACAGTGGCTCCACTTGGGGATGACTTTCCTTGGTGGAAAGTCAAGAACTGTAGATCAATGGCCTTTGAAAGACTTTGACTGTGCTCTGCATATCTCCTTTTCCTACTACGTTTTTGAATGTAATCCTTCTGAAGCTTAGAGCCTTCTCTCTAGACTTCAACTTCAAAATTTTTACCATCCAATCAACACTGAACTGTAGACGGATATACTATATACAATAAAAACATGGTAAAATTAGAAACTAGGGTCAATGTAGTGCTTTAACATTTGACCATTGATTGGTCCTCCTTCAATCTCTGCACCAACTAATTCTTTCAGAAAATATGAATTATTTCCTCTGAAGGGATATATTATGTATGGCCCTTTCCACAGAAAGTCAAACTTCCCATGTTTCCCTTTGTCCTCTCTTCTAGAATCCCATTTCAACACTTTATCTCCCAAATAGAAGTCTTCTACTTTTGTCCTTTTGTCAAAAATCTTCTTAAGTTTTTCTTGTAGCACTTGGGTTCTGTGGAATACTTCCTCCCTCGTTTGCTGTAAATGGATAGTTTGGTTAATTCTCCTCTGTATATCATTTGGTTCCACTTGGGCTTCTTGGAGTAATTTCATGACTGGAACTCCCACAGATGAGGGGAAAACTACTTTCATTCCATACACTAACTCATAGGGACTGGTTCCAATGGATTTCTTGTTTGTGATCCTATCAGCTCACAAAGCATTGGTTAATTTCTTGTTCCACGTTTTCTTATTGTCTTCCAATAGTTTTTTGATAATATTTATTAGACTTTTATTGGAAGATTCTGCAAGTCCATTCCCTTGAGGATAGTAAGCTATGGAATGGCCAAGTGTTATGTGGTACTTGTGACAAATATCAACCATTTTCTTTGACTTGAAAGCTGCAGCATTATCTGTAATGATTTTGTGAGGACAACCAAACCTAGATAGAATATTAGCCTCTAGAAAACCTATTATGACTGTATCAATGGCCTGTCTAGAGGGAATAGCTTTTATCCATTTGGTAAAGTAATCAGTTGTAGTGAGTATCCATTTATACTGAGTAGAAGAGGGTGGATGGATTTCTCTAGTGAAGTTAAGACCCCATCATTGAAAAGGTTTCTCTGTGGAAATAGGTTTCAATGGCAAGGGTAAAAGTTTTCTTTTGCCTTCAAAGATCTTGCATTTATGGCATGACGTTACAATTTTTTTAACATCTGCAAACAAAGTTGACCAGTAAAATCCAGCTCTTAGAATTTTGTCAGCAGTTGATTTCCAATAGAGATGTCCACCACAATCCCCTGCATGGAATTCTTGGAGTACTTTGTCATCTTCTTATTTTAATAAACAGTTCAATAAAATTCCTTCATGATTTTTCGAAAACAAAGTATTATCCATAATGCATAATTTCAAAGCTTTCATTTTTAAAAACCTAGTCTTAGTTCTAGATAACCCTGGAGGAGCCTGTAGGTTTTGTAGAACATATATAATGTCAGCATACTACGGGGAGTCTAGAAAGGGCTGACTAATCTGTGGAGTCACCAACTCCTATTCGTTATCCAGTTCAGCAATAAGATTTATGTCTAGGGCTTGAAAATTTGTTTCTACCATAAGTTTGGCCAAGCCTTGACCTTTAATTAACTTGGTAGGTTTTATATCTATATCATATTATAAAATAGTAGCTATCCATTTACCCATCTTGCCATCAACTCCATCCCGTGTTAGGATATCTCTGACTACGACATTGGGAACATGAGCCATTACATGAGAATACAATATATATACTCTGAAATCCTTAATAGCTTTTACCAAAGAAAAGGTTTGCTTCTCCATTATTTTATATTTTAATGAGGAATCTCTGAGAGCTGTACTGAAAAATGCTATTCGTTTTTTCACATCCTTGATCATCCTTTTGTAGTAAGACTGCAAGTATGGCGTGTTTTGATGCAAAGGAAAGGATAATGAAGTCTGTCAAATTTTGGGTTTGTGAGGACATGTGTTCGAGTTAGGACTAATTTTATTTCTTCGAATGATTGTTTAGCCTCTACTGTCCACTTAATAGTTGAATCTCTTTTTAACATGTTATTCAATAATCTAATTAGTTAAGCTAAATTGGAAATGAATCTTCTTAAAAAATTGATTTTCCCTAGAAAGGCTTGAAGTTCCTTAACATTTCTTGGGTGAGGTATTTGCAAGATAGCCTCAATCCTGGTTGGATCAATCCTAATTCCATCTTTAGATATAATGTGACCTAACAATTCTCCTTCCTCTAAACCAAATAAAGACTTCTTTGGATTCAGGGAAATGCCATATTTCCTGCATTTAAGAAAAACTTGCTCGAGAAGGTCCAAGTGTTGTTGATCTGACTTAGAAAAAATTGTTACATCATCTAGGTAGATAACCAGGAAATCATGGATTTCTTTTGCAAAGGAAATATCCACTGCCCTCTGAAAGGTTGCTCCTACATTTTTCAATCCAAAGGGAATTTTGACATACATGAAGGTGCCCCATGGTGTGGTGAAGGCAGTCTTTACCTGGTCATCAGGATGGGTTAAAATTTGAGTATAACCAGAGAATCCATCTAAAAGTGAAATCCTTGTGGAACCTACTACCCTTTGCAGTATATGATCCATTTTAGGTAAGGGATAATTGTCCTTAAGTGAGACTTTGTTCAGATTTCTGAGGTCAACACACAATTTGGTTTCTCCTGTTTTCTTTCTTGTAGGGACAAGATTAGATACTCAATTTGAAAACCTAATGGGGGCAATGATTCCTACTTCATACATACATTTGATCTCTTTTTCAATGGAAGGTAATAAAACATGATTAATTCTTCTTAGCTTTTGCCTAAAAGGTTTTTGATCTTCTTTCAATGGGATAGTGTGTTGTATAATACTGGTGTCATAAGATTTTAAGTATTCGTAACCCGAGGCAAAAGCATCCTGGAATTCTTTCATTAACTCAATGTATTTCAACCTTTGATCAGGGGGTAATGATTTAGACAATTTTATCAACTTAAGATTCTCTTGAGTTCCTATGTTGCATTCTTCAATATCAGCTGCAAGGGCTCCATCTTAGGTTTCTTTTGGATATCATTCGAGTCAAACAAGTCCTCCAAGGGAGTTAATCCCTTGGATAATTGGTTATACTTGAGATTTATGAGTTGTGTTTCATCATCCATTATTTAATCAATATCCATTTGCTTCAAGTCCTAAATATCTATTTTCATGAATTTAGTAGGGTGAAGCATGTTTATTGAGTTTTCTTTTAATGTGTTAATATCCAACTCTTTAATGTAATCAAAATTTGAAACTATGTCTACATCTATGTTAGTGCTAGCAAATTCTTCATCTAATGTTAAAAAATGATGAATTTGTTTATGGTTTTCAAAAACCTGCCAGTTCTTAAGATTATCAGGTATGGCTAGCCTGTGCCTGACCTTAGCAGTATACTGGTGATTGGGATGAAAAGGTAGTTTGCGAGTGCTGGAAAACATAGCAAACATAGCATATCATTGTAGAGAATAAAGGAATCCATATCAGAATGTACTGAACATATAGGAAAGTATTGAGGCTTTTCCTGAATACTCACTACATATTTCATTAACTTTTTTCTATATAGTTTTTTTGGTTGCCCAAAAACATATATGGTAGCATATGACATATCTAATTGTAGAGACCCTTGAAGTTTGGCACCCCAGGATCTGGACAACAACATGCCATACTTGGGTGGAATGTCTGCTACCACTATGTCCATAAGTATAGTTTTGGCATGGTATTGAACCAATGAGACACATAAATCCTTTGTAAGCCCTAACCATCTCACTTGACTGGAATCAAAGGAAAACAAATCCCCATAAGGTCTAGTGATGTCTAAGTTGAGTTTCTCCATAATAGATTTGGACATGAGGTTGTGGGAGGCACCAGAGTCAAACATGGCATTATTCAAATCTTATCATGTATATTGACACTGACATAGAAGGGTGGTATCCCTCCTTCCATTGGTTTTCCATTTACTTTAGGGCCAAAAATCAACTCGGGCTGGTCATCAAACAGATTCACTGAATATTCATTTTCAATTAAATTTAATGATTTATTTATCTGAGACCTGTAAGCATCATTTTTAACCAGTTTTATCAAAGGAACTGAAATTTTTAGCTTTGCTACCTGCTCCTAGATTAAAGGGCACGATTGCTTTGTCTGTTTGAACTTTCGGATTTCTGGTCACAATGTTTTCTATATTTTCATTTCTTTCAGGATTTGGGACATCTTTAGATGATTTTTCTAATCCAATCTTTGAAGACTCTCCCACTGTTTCCTTGGAAGGAAGTGAAGTGGAAGCTTGTTCCTTGTTGGGCTGGTTATCAGAAACATCTTCTATAGTGGGGCTGGAGGGATTTTGATTTGTTCTTGAAAGGATCTGAAGTGTTTTAGTTACTGGGGATGTTTTTCCCTTTTTAGGTTGATTAGAGCCTGTTTTCTTATTTGGTTCTAGGGTATCAGTACCTTTTCTACTTCTTAAATTATATTGTTTATCTACTTCAAAAATCGCAGAATCATATCCCTGTCTAAAATCAAATGACTCTCCTGTTTGGGTTTGGAACTGTTGCAATACATGGGACTCTTGATCGTCTTGCATTAGGAAGACATCTTCCTCTTCATCTAGACCCGTTAAATTTATCTGAGTATCTTGTTCAGGGTCTTCTGAGTGGGAGGCCTTTGCATAATTTTCTTGGAAAGGAGGCTAGAGTTCTAGTTAGGAATATTCTTCCCAGCATTTTGGTTTTGATTTTTTCTAAAATTAGGATTTCTCCCTGGATTAGCCTGTTGGCCTTCCTAAGGAGATTTTCTTTCAATTATTTCAACTCTATCAAATAATCTTTCCATTCCTTTAGCTATAGCATCCAAATTTTGTTCAAAGGGTGTATTTTCTTCTTTAACAGGCATCCTTATTTCGTTCCTGGCTTTGGCTCTTTTGGAAAGTAGGTTGGCCTCAACACTCACAGCTACACTTTGCATTTCTTCCATAGTGGGGGGGGGGTTCCTTTCTCTTAACTGGAAAGCAATATCTGAATCAAATCCATCAGGGAATTTAATCAGGGCTAAACCAGGTGGGGGTCTAAGGTCGATTGGAATGGCACTATAAACATTATTAAACCTAGTGTAGTAGTCATGGACTGTTTCATGAGGTCCCCTTTTAAGGTTCTCATATTCAAATAAAATTTGTAGGGGGTCCTTCCTTTTCTCCCACCTATTCAAGAATTGTTGATAGAGAACTCTTAATATATCTATACTTGAGGGGGCGAAAGACCTAAACCATGTTCTAACTTCCCCAGTCAAACTCTGAACAAAGATTATCATTTGAACATCAGCAATATCTATTTCATATATCTCAAAATAGTCGGTCATTTTCTTAGTGTGCTGTTGAGCTGTGTAGGTTCCAGTGCCATCAAAATTAGTGATTTACTTTGATAGTCCTGAGGCATGGCACCTAGAGGAGTAGGCATCACAAGGGGAGCATATCTATTAGCCATGATTGTAAGTTGGGAAGTAGTGTGAATGGTAGTTGGAGTAACAGGGGATGTTTTGGTTGTGCAGGAAGAACTAGGGGAAGTGTTTGGATGTTGTGTGATGATTGGCTGAAGAGGAAGTGAAGGAATGAATGGAGGGATGAATGGGACTTTAGAAAGGTGAGGGAAAAATGATGAACTAGTAGAAAGAGAAGTAGTTTCAGAGAGTTCAGGTGCTCTATCTGTGGTAAGAGATGACTCAGCAGAATTCTGAAGATATCAGTCGATTGACAAATTGGCTCTTAGAGTTTCAAGCTCTCTGATAAATTCTGGATCTTGGACTAAGTCCAATAGTTCACTGTCCGAAGTGGTTCTAAACAAAGAGAGTTCAAATGTTCGTCAAAAGGTAGATCTTCTAGGAAAAGCCACTCAATGGGACATGAATGTGATCTGAGCATAGGTCTGGGGCTTAATGAACTTTCTTGTCTCCTGATGATTATTGGGATCAGATTAGGATTTTCAAACACAGGGGGAGGATTTGGATCAGGGTTAGCCCTGGTGTAACGAATCCTTTCTAAAGCTAGAATTCAAATTTTTATATGCTTTCTTATATAGATATTCAAGATAACTTCTAAAATCCTTTAAGATGATTTAAATCAACTTTTGAAATTCTTAAAGGTTTTGGTTTTACTGAGGATTTGTTCTCCCCAGTGGAGTCGCCACTATGTTATCACTCAGGTTTTTTCCCTAGAAGTTATTGAAGAAGGAATTGCCCAAGGTAACCACAAACCAACTTTTAGACCTAGGTGCTAGCCCACCTAAGTCCAGAGAGGGCTCTCTCTTTGTGATTTAGCTATGTTTGAAAGGATTTTAGACTAGTATTAATGTTCAGTGAGGTTGTTTTGTTTGATATTGGTGGAGTTATGAAACAAATGGGAAAACTAGGCTTTAGTCCATTGGGCTATGGAGTCAATCAAGGAGAATTGACTGGATCAAGTCAAATTTCTAATATATGAGTTCAACAGGCGAGATAACAGAATAAGAACAAGCTTTTGGGTTTGAATGGATGATAATTCTTCTCAAAACTAGAGGGCAATTAAGAATCCACGAGTTAATATTAGAAAGAGGAAAGGAAGATAGGTCAACTAGCATAGGGCAGTTAAGAATCCTACACCAGGGACTTATAAGAAAAATACAGGGATAGAGGAGAAATTAAGAATTCCTTTATCGAAATAGCTTAGAAGAAAACATGTAAATGGTAGACTATTGATAACAGAGAGAAATAAAGCTAATTCTGATATACTTAGACTATTTTACCATTTAGATTTAAGATGCATGAAACATTGAAACATATAGAAAACACATAAAATCACAAGGATAGAATACATATTTGTACTTAGATTGCACAAGAATCTGATGAGATATCCTCAACTTTTATTCCTTTTCTAGCAAAATCCAAATTTGAGTACAAAAGCTTCTCAACTTGATAGCATAGACTTATAGAAATGTTATAGAATCCACCCTCAATACTTTGAATGGGGAAGTATTTATACAAAAATTACATAAAAATATCTCATAACTACATGAGATTTATTATAGGAAATACAAAATATCTTTACAAAAATATAGAGAGAGATGGAAAAAGTAATTGTTGCTGCCCCTTTATTTGTGAATGAGCTGGAGTTTGAAACTCGGATTTGCCTCTTGTTGTTGCTATAGTAGTTGTGTGTTGGACCTTATTTTACTTTCCCTACTGATACTCTTTACTTGTTCCTGATACTCTTTACCTGTTTACCAGAATTTACCTTAGTAAATCCTTTCTATTCACCTCTCCGTTACCATAGTAAATTAAAGGACTTCAGTCATATCGGTCCACCATTCTTCATTTGGTATCTTGGCACTGATCAATCTCCTATATACTTCATTAGCTTTGGTGAATTTTGCACAAGTGGGCTGAACTGTGAACAGGTGTTTTGCTTCATACTCAATGTAAAACAAATTTTCTAAGCCATCATACAACACTTTCCCTATAGGCAGTGCTTTCACTGTGGAAGAGCTGGCTTGACCTTTAGCTTGTTTGTGAATTTTCTCAATGTTGTAATTATGGGTCATCAGTTTGTCATTTATGACTAGTGGGATGGGAAGTCCTTTCTCCATCAAAATGCCAAACGTTAACAAAAATCATCTATGTCTTCTTGAATACTTTGACATTTTCTCTCTAGGTTGACCATTAAGTTCTTTTTGGTGAGGACCTTCTTGATTTCAAGGATGGTAGCAGTTTGATCCTTGATATTCCATTGTTTCAGCTGGTCCCTACTTTTTCTATTCAAGAATTTGATTAATTGGGTTGCTTTTTTGGGTTTCTCTCCCAATTCCTCCTTGGTCTTCCGTATAGCTTCTGTGGCTAATTTAACTAACTCAGTGTGTTCAAAAATGATTTGGATAGAGGACCAAATATCATTGATGGAATCAATGATATTGGTCCATATAATCTCTCTGATATCCCTCAATGGCTTATCCAGTGTTAAGTCCTTCTCTAAGGTTTTGATCCTTTCAGTCATACCTCTGTTTTTCATCCCTTCTTCAGCATAATTAATCTGTACAAGCTCATAATTGATTTCTAATCTTGACAATTTTTCTTTGAGCTCCTTTAACTCTGTAACCTAGATTTTCATTTCCTCCATGGACTTTATCATGTCCTCTATTTGCTGTGTTGAAGTAGCTACTGCTTGTGATGTACCTATAGTCGAAGTGGTCCCAATCACTGGCAGAGCTATGACTGGTGTAAGTGTTGGTGCCAAGGCATCTGCCAGAGTGGAAGGCACAACTATAGAAACTATGGGAATAACAATCTAAGAAGTGGTTGACTCAATTTGTTTAGACTGTATTGCTTTTTCCATCTCTTGCTCTGTTTCTTTCAGTTGCTTGTTTAACTTAAGGACCAATTCCATCAGTTCTTCCTCATTTTGTTTCTCAATTACTTCTGCAGTTTTTGGATGTATGAGGGGAGGGAGTTTGAGCAGCTTACTGAGAGTAGCAATGTCATCATTCTTTTTCTTTATTAGAATTTCAGCTGCCTTAACATCTTTGGGATCATGTCCCTGTTGGAAATAATACTGAGAGGGGGGGGTGAATCAGTATTATCTACTTCTTTTTATAAATCTTCCTTATTTGTTCTTTGAATTAGTTTTGCATGTCAGTACCATAAAATAATGAGCATGAACAAAGAAAACAGAT